>PJEM01006750.1:0-31465 GCA_004023845.1 Helogale parvula | reverse complement strand
GTGCCTCATTTTCCCCCCACACTCTTGTGACATCGCATCATTCTCAGAAGATCTTGACGCTGAAAGCCTGTCTTCATGGAGAGTGAATAGCCTGGTGAGGAGATTTGCTTTGCTAAAAACCAGTGCATCTGATAGATTGCCCCCAAGTTCCTTAGAACCAGTATCCATTCCGTGGAATAGATATTAAAGCAAAGGAGAAAGTCTAGTCTTTCAGTGTATACTAGCTGGAGGCTGGGGGGTGTTCTGCAGGACGGCCTGTTATGGGGAGCCATTTAGCCCTGATAGGCCACAGTGCAACACAGAAAATCAGATGAAGTTCTAAGTAAATAGGCTAAGACGAGAGGGTGATGTTGAGAAAAATTTGCCATATTGTTGCCTATTAGCTGCGTATGTAGTAAAGGGAAATACAGCTTAGCTCACTCTGACTCTTTGAATTTGAGTCAAATGTTAGACATTCTGAGCTTTTCTATAGCTAACTTTCTTGGCTCTAGAAATAATATACAAAACTCTTAGAAGTTAATTTCAGGGACTCTGTGCATTATTAAATTTTAGTATTGAGCAAAGAATAATATAAAAACTAGGGAGAACAATTAAATCTCAATTTTAAAAAAACATTTATTTATTTTTGAAAGATAGAGACAGTGTGATCAGGGGAGGGGCAGAGGCGGGGGAGGGTACCCAGAATGTGAAGCAGGCTCCAGGCTCTGAGCTGTCAGCACAGAGCCCGACACGGGGCTCAAACCCACAAACTGTTAGATCATGACCTGAGCCAAAGTCGGACGCTTAACTGACCGAGCCACCCAGGCGCCCCTAAATCTCAAATTTTTGATGGGAGGAGAAAATGTATTACTAGTAGACTACAATGAATCGAGATTCAGGAAAATGGGATGGAGTTGTGGATGGGCATGCAAACTATTGGATGCCACATAAAGGAATATGTAGATAACAGAATCTCAGGGAAGGCCCGGATGAGGGTGCACCTGGCCTCCTCCGAGTCAGCCATTGTACGGCCTGTGTTCTACAAACCCCACACTCTTGTGCTTCAGCTGGGAGATGCCACGGCCTGAGCACCACCCACTGGTGCTCCAAGCAAGGCGGTTTCTCCCGGAGGACATCACCATGTCGCCTTCCACGCCTTCCATGGCTCAGCGCTCTGGCCCCCACGCAGTGGTACACTGTAAAAATTCCTGCCTCTTTGCTAAAAGTTTCTCCTTGCTTGCGAAAGTTTCTTTTGTGATTTGGAGACCGGGCTTGTGGTACTGATGAGATTAAAAACAGAGTCTTACTCTTGCATGACCTTCTCTTGCCCGCTGTCCTACCCCTTCCCCTCGCAGTCCCTGGTCGTCTCCATGGAGGAAAGCCCTGCTACAGACTCTGATCTGATGCAAAACAAGGAGGCATTGAAGCAAATCCCTCCGGAACATTTGTTTTTATTTTTATTTTTTCTGGTTGTTTTTTTTTTTTTTTTTTGAGAGACAGAGACAGCACAAGCAGGGGAGGGTCAGAGAGAGAGGGAGACAGAATCTGAAACAGGCTCCAGACTCTGAGCTAGCTGTCAGCACAGAGCCCAACACGGGGCTCAAACCCATGGTCTGGGAGATCATGACCTGAGTCCCCGAAGCCAGATGCTTAATCAACTGAAACACCCAGGCACCCCAGCAGTATTGGTTTTTAAGGAAGCCGTTAGAAAACAAAACCAACGTAGCCTGCCAGTGAGATGAATCCTGACATAACAGTTATAACGTAGTTACAAAAATCCTTTAATATCAAATCCCTGAGTCTAGACTGCTACTTGTGGCCAGAAACTTCTAGAACCAGCAAGCCAGATTGGAAGAATCACAGTTGATGTATTTTCTGGCTTTTGGTGCAGTTATTATAAATAGTAATTTCCTTCTAAATTTGATTATCTGCTCTAATCGATATGGAAATCTGAAGTTATTCAGCCAGGCAGTTCCTGCTGCTTCATCTGCGTCTTCCCATGTTCCTGTGTTCACTGAATCAGCCCACCCTTGCCCCACCCTTCTCTTCCTTTATACCTGGATGCCTTTCTCCAGGCTCCTTCCTCTCAGAGCCCATGCACTGCCCCACACGGTCTCTTCACTAAGCTTTCCTCTCCCCTCACTAATGAGAAAACCGAAAACACGTGCCTCTGGCCCCGCCTTTCCTCACCCTATAACTCCTGTTTGACTTTTACTCAACATTTCACTTTGTGAGTAACGTGAACATTCTATTTGCGGATTTCAATACTTACCTCCAGTCAGTCATGGGTCGCCACACTTCTCCATACCTCTGGAAGCCCCTTGGGAAAGATCATGAAATCTTAACTACGTAGTATATAGCACTGAGGGGTCACTGAAGATCAGGTGTCATACCCATAAGTAAGCTCTGAGCTTTTTGGTACTGTTCTCCAAGAAGATTAGCCAAAAGTGTGTAATTGTGCAACTGAACCGTGGGAGCCAAACTGTGGGAGGAGATGAGCAAGGGATGTGACATATCAAAGGTGAGATAATGTGAGTAGAAAACCTTTCATGCATGGACTTCAGAATACATTATGCAGACTTTCCCTTAACTGGGTATTTGGAAATCTCTTGGAGAGAAGCAAAGACTCCAAAGCAGACCCCGAGAGGAGGAAGCTGTGAGGGAGAACACAGACAAGAGACGAGCCTGGGCTTCTGGACTCAGCAGACATTCCACTCCGGCCCCTCCCCCAGGGCTCTGTTGGGGTCATTAGGAATCAGGCTACAAATAACTAGGTGGCCTGCGGGTCAGGCCTCAGGAAGGTCTGCATAACCTTACCCCGGTGTTACTGTGTCTCTGTTATCGAAATGACCGTTAATGTCAAAGGAAATTTGCAGACGAAATAGCAACATGAGGATTTGAATCACGATGAGAGTCTTCATGTTTCTTCTATGTGTAATTGGTCACTATACTTCAAAAAGGGAAAAAAAGGCCCACAGGGTAATTAAAGAAGGTCCATAGAAGAACCAGAAGTGAGTGAAAAGGGCCGCCAATAAGACTGTTGTAAAGATTAATGGGGACCTTTTCTAAAATGAGAGGGAAAATACAACCTAAAATTTACCATTTCTAAGTGCATACAGTACATTCACAATTGGTGTAGCCATCAGCACCGTCTCCAGAACTTTCTCGTCATCCCGAGCTATAACTCAGTACCCATTAAACAGTAACTCCCGATTCTCCCACCTCCTCACTGTTCTACTTCCTGTCTCTATGAATTTGACTCTTCTAAGAACCTCATATAAGTGAAATCATTCAATATTGGTCCCTTTGTGACAGACTTATTTCACTTAGTGTAATGTCCCCCACGGTTCATCCATGTTGTCTCTTGTGTCAGAATTCCCTTCCTTTTTTAAGGCTGACTAATATTTCATTGGGGGTATAGGCCACATTTTGTTTATGCATTCATCTGTTGATGTTTTCACCTTCTGGCTGTTGGGAATAATGCTGCTGTGAACCTGGGTGTGCAAGTAGACCCTGTTTTCGGTCTGTTGGGGTTTATACCTCGGTCGGCGGGGAGGGAGATCACTGGATCCCATGGTAATTCTGTGCGAAGCTTTTTGAGGAACTGCCAGGTTTCCCACAGGAGCTCCATCATGTCACATTCCCACCAGCAATGCACGAGGGTTCCGGGTTTCCTCGTGCTGGCCAGCACTTGGTTTTTCCCATTTATTTGGTTTTGTTTTGAATGATTGCCATCCTGATTGGCATGAGGTGGTATAAGCGGGGATCTTTCTACCTGAAAGAAACAGACCGAGAGGGCAAGTGTGTGCCTGGAGTTAGGAAGACTTCAGCTGGGGTACGCACAGACATGGTCCCCAGAATCTAACATTTTGGGACCCGCGCAAGGTAGAAAGTCAGAGCACGACACAGACAGCGTAGCATGGGTACCGAACGTCCCAAAGGCCACCAGCCCTTCTCCTTCCTCATGTGCTCAGACCAGACATCAGCTTGGCTGGGGACCCTACTGAGGTAAATTTAGAATAATGAGAAACCTATCTTCTCTGACCAGTTACTGTATCTCATGCTGGACACGTAAGCTCACTAATAGGTGGTTAGGAAAAATGGTGAGTTCTGTGCAATTCACCCATGTGCTTTTAAAGCTGATGTTAGAGAAGATGATTGCGCCTCCGTTCCCACCTTAGATTCAACCAGCCAGCCTGCATTTTAAGCTCCCTGGGCTCCCCCTGGGAAGCCCTTGTTTCCATCACAGGGGACTGATATTACTCTTTTAATAATTTAACCTTCAACAGACACTGTACACTGACCATGTGCCAGGCCTCAGGATAAGTGTTACAAATAGAGCGGAGAACAGAGCGGGCCCTATCTTTGTCTTCACGGAGCTGGGGTTTCGTGGGCGAGTCGGATTATTTATCACACAAGCAGATTTGGAAATTCCAAGCTGTGTTTAGCGCTGTACAAGAAAAAACACCTATGATATTTCTCTCTTTTCCTATAGCTTGTTCACACAACCACCCTAAGAAATCTGCTTTCTTTTCTCTTCAGGAGCCTTCAAACAGGTGGCTTTGCCTGGGAGGGAGAGGTAGAGAACAACGCGTATAGCAAGGCTACAGGGGTGGTCCCTCAGCACAAGTATCACCCCACGGCGGGCAGTTACCAACTCCACTTTGCCCTGCAGCAACTTGAACAACAAAAACTTCAGTCCCGGCAGCTTCTGGACCAGAGTCGAGCCCGGCATCAGGTAATTCAGAAAAGGCTTTTCCATATGCTAGTATCTTCCTTCTGCTGGGGTGGGGGGAGAGGGGGTGGGGAATAAGGCCAGTGGAAAAGGTAGGAGTAGTTTCCCCAAAGTTTACCAACCCCACCATGGCTTGGATGGCTCTTGGAGAGTCTACTCTAAGGGAAGAAATGTGCTGAAGCCTTGACGTTGGCTTTGGCAGGAAATGACGCTGAACCAGGTTTGACATTTTCTTTCATTTGAATATTTCTCTACAGTTGTTGAGCATTTGTAACATCTCTACAAATGTTGTAGCATTTCCCCTTTCTGTTGCTTGATGGTCATTCAGTAAATTCCAGTGGATCTAATTTCCAGATACCTAAAAGCTAACATTTGAAGCAACTTTTTTCCTATATGTACTACTTCCTTGCCTTTACTCCCTTGGTGTACATAAGCACACATTAATCCTTCATAACTTACCAAGATGTTCAAGGTGTAAATCATGTTTCTAGTTCTTCTCATGGGAAATGGTCGTAAGTTGTTGGTCTTCTGGTTTGAGAGTACACAAAACAATGTACACACAAAAATGTAACAGTATACACAAACATCCTTGTGGTCTTGGCCTCTACACTCTAGTGAAATAACGTTTTCCTTCTCACTATCTGTAGAATGACAGAAACTCCTGAGTCTGTGTGTGAGGGAGCTGTGTAAGTGAATTGTAAGTGAATTGTACTAGTGTGTCAGTATGGCCCAAATTACAGAGAAAGACCATCTAGAGTTAAATTTCTCTTGATTTCAGGGTTATCGTTAGAATCCGTTACTGTGTTCTACATGTGGTGTTGGGCTAACCCAGCTCTGATTCTATGAGCTTCTCTTTTATTTGCCTATGTGAAGAAATATATCAGTTTGATCTCTTGTTATTTGCTCTTACAAAAACATCGCACGTAGTGCGCATTAGTTTTGCAGAATTAATACTCACTCAAAGATAAAAGCAGCATTTCCCAAAGTTGTTTTTTCTCCCCCTCTAAATAAAACACTCATCATTATGCTATCTTAATCTTTTTAACTATCATCCAGGTCCAGGCATTGTATTGTTTTGAATTCATTCATCACTTGCTCATCTTTTTCTATGCTGATGTACTGTCTATATTATAGTAACTCAATGTAATTGAGAAATTGTAAGTATAAGCAGTTGTGAAGGAGTTCTGTAGGTCTGTTTCTACTAGAGGAAATGCCAGACTTCTTACCTGGGAAGCATGGGATGTAGCATTTCATTTCGATCACCACGCTGCTCTCCATCATGTAGAAATTTCCTTATTTAGAAAGTCTTTGGAATAGGCAGTTTGCATTTTCACAACTGTAAATAGAAATGTGTATCTTAGATTTTTAAAATTTATTTAAATTTCTTAAAACTCCTAAACTTCTGAACTCCACATCATTCAGAGTATTTGAGAATGCCGGCTTAATAAGATGCTGGAGAGGAGAGGTATCAAAAATAGCTTTATTTCTCTTATGAGAGTATAATCGATGACCTAACAAATATAGACACTTGGTCCCTTTTGATGCTTGCATACCTTGAGATGGTGATAATTTTTCAAAGGGAGGAGGAGGAGGTGACTGTAGGGCATTGAAGTTTGAAGGAAAGAGAGACAGTTTTTATTGATTTTCACTTTTAGAAACTGCTTCATTTAATAGCCCTTCTCATTCTTCTGATTCGCTTCCAACAGCTCACATTCCTTTGAAAATTCAGAGTACTGCTCTTCTTTTGTGGATTTTTTTTTCCAGTGAGGATTACACTGGTTTAGTTTCACTGAACTGTGAAGTATATGGAAAAACATGTTTTTTAGAATCTGTCAGAATATCTGTCTTAGGGAGGAGCCAGAACTCCCAAGAAGGGAGTTATCTTGTGTCTCCTGGAGAGGGAACAGAAAATCATTCATCATCATTTTATATATGTTTATAACATCATTTATTTCTTCCCCCTCTTTTTCTAATCCATAGTAGTTGATTTAGGGAAAAATGAGTCAGGGGGAAGTTCTGGGACTGGAGGGAGAACTCCAGAAACTGAGTTCTTAGCCTGAAGAGTTTATAACTAAGAAAATAGCAAATAAGATATTAAATGTTCTAACATGAAGGATATTTAGTAAGTTAGAGCACTTTATTTCAGAGGACATTAAGAACTTTCCAGAAGAAGCAAAGCCCTTCTAGATTCTAAGCCTCTTCTTGTCACCGAGCTTATGACTGTGCTAGACTTGACCATTCCAATTATCGCCACATTGTTGACCAAAGCATGGTTTGCCTTCTCGGGATGTTCTGTGTTTCTATCCTTGGGTTAGCCTGTTAGATGGAGCTGGTTTCTTTGATGAACTCCTTATGCTCTGAATTCATTTTTCCAAAGTGTAGGTAGCCACTGATCTAACTAACAATTTGGTTAATTGCCTATTTGTGAACAGTGGGTAGGATTGAAATCTAATTTACTTAGCATATTCACAAGAGATACCTGTCTATGGAACAGGCCATTAAAGGGGGGGCTTTACATTCTACTGTATACAGTTGAATTGTATTGATTATGTGCATGGCCTGTGCCTTTCATAGTGATCCCCTAAAAACATTTTGGGCAAGATCATGCAACATCTCTTGCGTTTCTCGCAACGGAAGCTCTCCATCCTTTTCTGCGCTGAGCGGCCAGCTTGCTGAAGGTACTAATTTCAACAAGGCAAACTCTGATTCAGGATGTGTTTGGAAATGGACATCTCTAACCATTCGTGCAGAGTGAGCTTTGATCTTCATCTCTGTCCAGCACTGCTCTCATGAATTGAGAAACTGTCATGCACTGAATCTACCTCAACAAAAGCCTGGTCCTATAACCTGGGCGTGGAAGAGAAGGCCACCCGGAGCCTTTGGCAGGGTCTCCAGGGACTGAGGTGCGAGGAAATAGGTGTGATCCAGTCCATTTGATAGAGTGATACACAAAGTAAGACAAAATGGAAACCGGGCACTTTTACACACTGATGAGTCAAACCAGCAGTTTTAAAAAAGACATCCTTCTGGGGCACCTGGATGGCTCAGTCAGTTAAGCGTCTGACTCTTGATTTCAGCTCAGGTCATCATATCACAGTTTTGTGAGTTTGAGCCCCATATCAGGCTCTGTACTGACAGCGTGGAACCTGCTTGAGATGCTCCCTCTCTCTCTTCCCCACCACTGCTCACACTTCCTCTTTCTCAAAAATAATAAATAAAAAACTTTAAAATTTTTTAAAAAGAAAAAAGAAATCATTCTGAGTCAAAACAGGGGTCAGCAGATTTTTTCCATAAATGGCCAGATAGTAAATACTCCGGGCTCTGTGGGCCAGCCTCCCCATGGCCACTACCCCACTCTGCCATGGTAGAAGGAAAACATGGTAGAATGACAACATGTAAGTGAATGAGTGTGGCTGTTCTCCAGTGAAACTTTATTGACAAAAACGAGTGGCAGGCTGATTTGTCTTAGTTTGCAGACCCCCAGTTTTGAGCAATGGAACTCGTTGGAGGGCCTGTTTTTAAAGCATTGATCACCGACCCCACCCCATTTCTGATTCAGTGAATTTGGGAATGGGGCTCAGTTATTTCCATTTCTAACAAGTCCCCCTGGGGATACCGGTGCTGCTCTTGGGGGACCACGCATCAAGAGCCATTGCGCTAGAGGGAAAGATGGGGAATGTCTCTTTCCCAGCCATTTGTTTTCTGTCCCTTGGCAGGGAGACGGAATATGTTAAGACTGAGTGTCGCCCTTATAAAATTTCAGGCAATTAGCATTTTATAGGAACTTTGTTTCCATCTTTTTCACTCCATCTACCACAGTCTCCTTATAAGTACGTTTTCCAAACTAGAAAGCCTTCTTGCGCATTTTTCTTATCAGGGTACATTCTGCTCAGCAGTCACTGCTCCCAGGATTCACATTTTATGGAGGACAAGAGATAAGTAACGGGAAGGTTCCTCCCTCTTCGTTTTTCATAATAATAGCCATTACTCTGTACGCTCTTCCTGCGGCCCAAGCACTATTCCAGGTGCTTTACATATATTAACTTATTTCACACGCACGTCAGGGTGGTTGGAAAAGTGACAGAATCCTCTGACGTGCTCATCTGTGCCCGAGTGTGTCTTCTCTCTACCCTCGTTGCTTCCCATCTCCTTCTCATTCTGGCTTCCTGCCCCTGACGGAGGATAAAACACTTTTCTTTCAGCTGAGTCGGGGGACCTTCTCAGGCAGCAGCGACTGCTGGTGACATCAGCATGAGTAGCCCTCCGTGCCGGGGCGGCAAGGACGGCCGCACCGGCTGGGAGGCCCAACTGACCTGATTCTAATTGCCGACATTGAGCTGATGTTATTCTTGGCCCAGGACAGAGCGATTACTCAGTAGTTTCTGTTAAAGTGATCCTTTGTTAAACTTCTGCTCCCAGCCCCCCTGTCCTTCCCTCCCACTCTCTTCTCCGCCTCATCCAGACTGAAAAAAGCCCAAAAAGCAGAAAACTTAAGGGGCATTTTGATGGCCAAGGCAGAATTGCTGAAACTTCTTTTAACAACAGAGGGGCGAAAGGGGGGATTTTAAATGCATCTTAAGTTTTTGCCAGTTTCGTTCTCCTTCCAAAGCCCTTCAGTTTTTAGTAGACTTGATTTTGAACATAGTGAGGTAACTTAAGGTATGAGAAAACAGTACATCTTGAATTCCTGCTACCCTTCCACTCCCTCTGTCCTTTTCTTCCCCCTTTCCACCAGACTCTGTCCTGCCAGACTAACCTAGATGCACCAGGGGCCGGCAGGAACTACTAGTCCTATGACAAGTCAGGGGCGGAAGGGGTGGGATCGCACCCAGGGGTCTTTCCATATTCTAGCACCATCCTGCGGGCCGTATGTGATGAGCTCTTTGCCGGAGGTACGTGTGCCCATGCACCACCTCACAGGTGTGGAAAGGATTCCCGAAGAAGCCCAGCCAAGTCTCGTTACCCTGCTCCTAAAAGTCCACGGCATGTGTCTAGAGAAAGTCTGCCCCCCGCTACAGGAATGAAGTGTTTCTCCATTACCTTCAGCTGCTGTGTGTTTGTTTTGTGGGGGAGGGGAAAGAAAGAAATTCATCGGGCACCAGGCTTTTGCAGGCAGCCAGCAAAAACACGCTCGCTCCTCAGCATGGCACGAAGAGAGCAGGCAGGCAGGCTGACTGTGCGGGGGGAGCCTTTCCACGTCCTTCTGACAGCATCCAGGAGGAGGGCTGGACGAGGGGGATTCAGGGGAGGATTTGTGCGTGTGCGCTTCAGTTTCAGGAGCATGTTGGCCTGTATGTCATATCCACTGTTTTGGGTTTGGGGTTCTTTTTGGTTCCATTTTGTTTATCCTTCTGACTTTTATCAGGAAGTCATACAACACTTAGTTTCTAGATGATGATGATGATGATGTAGATGATGATGACTGATTGATCGGTTTTCCTAGAACCAATTTGATTTAGTAGATTTTGCCAAGCCAAACTCTTTTCTTATTACCTAATAAAAATACGTTGAAAATATGTGAAATGATACATGTTAAACTACTTTGAACTGTGTTGGAAATAGATCCTCTGAACGGACTTTAGAGTCAAATTATCTTCAGTTTAAATCTTGGTTCTGTCCATTGGGGCGCCTGGGTGACTCGAGTAAGCATCCCACTCTTGATTTTAGCTCAGGTCATAATCTCACAGTTCATGGGATTGAGCCCTATTCCAGACTCTGTGCTGACAGCATGGAGCCTGCTTAAGATTCTCTCTCTCCCCCCTCTGCCCCTTCCCTGTGCTTGCTCTCTCTCTCTCTCTCTCTCTCTCTCTCTCAAAATAAATCAACTTAAAAAATAATCTTATTTCTGTCAAGCTCGTGACTGGGACAGGTAATTCAAACTTCTTTGGACCTCAGTTTGTTTATCTCTAGTATGGAGATGATAATACACATACGTGGGTTATCATGAGGACTGTATTTCTCAGGATGTTACCACGTGCCAAGCACTAAACCAGGAGTTATATTTCTGTTATTGCATGGAATCCTCACAAGCGCCCTCTTATTAGTCCTATTTTACAGACGAAACAGAGCATCACTTATGGGACTTTCTCAGGGTCACGTAAGTAATAAATGGAAGGGCGGGGCTTTAAGCCAGGTGTGCGTGCAGGCGGCGCAGCCGGCCTCCAGACTGCCATGCGATATGCCACCACCTCACAATATGTAAAGGCTTTCGTGTGCATCTTATATATTAACCTATCTGTATTATTACATAAATTCTAAGCTGGAGTGTACGTACAACAGTACTTATTGACACCTATAAAGCCGTGCTTGAAAAGTTATTCTCAGGTATTGGAATTAGTCTACTCCTGCTCATTTATATTGTCATAAAAGAGGGAGGTCTACTTTGTAAACATGTTTAAACTCGGGTCTGGACATTATCCCAGTTATCTCAGATTCTTAAATGTCTAAAGAATGTGTTCCTGGGCTGAAAACTCTTGGAAATGCCTACCATTTACCTTTGTGCTTTTATTATTTAGTAATAGGGTTAGGGACTACTGAGCTGTGCAATATCCTGAAATATGTTCTAGAAGTTTGAAGACCTGGAGCACTTGTGTGGGCTGTTATTAATAACAGAGGAATTATCTCTCCAATTATCTCTTGTCCTTCCCACTCTGTTATTGTTGCTGGTCATAGTATTTTAATTTTACTTCTATGATGGTGTTTTTGAGAAGGCGTCTGGGACACATGGCAAGTGTCTACAAATGTGATACTTTTGCATGATTAATAGTACAATTGCTTTTTCAATTCCATAGAAATCTGATTCTTAATGGATTATTATAATATAGGTATCAGTTCATTATGCTTATTCATCACTACTAGCAATAGAAGTCCCATGATCACCACCGGGTTTTCTAAGCTTTTGCCAGAGTAGTATCCCTCGGCAGCCTTGGAGGGAGGAAGGTGAGGGGCAGGGAAACAGGCGCAGCGTGAGTGCCTCCTGTGTGCTAAGTGTAATGTTATCTCCATCCCACGAGGAGGGAATTCAAAGAGTTTAAGCATGTACACAAGGTTGCATAGCTAGCTAATTGCAGAGATAATCAACCCGGTCAGAAGGCTTCCAAAGCTCTTTTCCAGTCAACCTCTCTCCCTCTTGAGAGCAGCGACCCTTCATTTTCTTCTTTTTTACACATTTATCATCGGTCAGATAAGACACTGCAAAGTTATTGTTGCTGCTGCTAGTATAGACCCAAACACACAAATACAAAAGGAAATCGACATAATGAATCAAAGTATAGAACTGTGCTTGTTTGTGAGTGTGTGAAAAGGCCCTGTCCACCCTCCAGCTGCTCAGAATCGTACTTGTTTGTTGTATGTTCTTAAATGTGTTCTTACGCCAGTTGCCTGGTGACCGGTTTTGTTCCCTGCCCTTCCTCTGTGACCTGTGCTTTGTTTCTGTTTGTCTGTGGACGTATGAGGGACTCACAGCAGTAACTGTGTGAGATGATGGAAAACCTCATCCTTAAAGATAGAGAGCCCCATCCGTCTGAAATGGACGCAGCCACAGGAAGAAGCTGAAGTAGATGACAGCAAGTCCTGGGCAAGAGGCGCACTAGGGCAACCATGTGAGACTCTGAGCCAAACAGAACACACCATACATTTGAAGACAGAGACAAACTAGATACTTATGAATTCTGAACTGAAAGTTGTAAGGGAACTTAGAGATTGCCTTGTCTGATTATTTCATTTTACTCATCAGGAGATGTAAGACACAGACACATTATCAGGAGAACAAGAGCCCTGATAAAGAATAATTCCCTAAAATTGCTAGCCAGTAAAAGATGAGGGACAATTGAAAATGATGCTGTGAATTATCCTTTTTTAACCAATCGCACTCTCAATCTGATCATTTGAGATTATCTTTATTTATACACACACATACATATATACAGACTTATGTTAACTTTTAAAATAAGTAAGAAAAAAATTGCTTATAGACTATTTTTTTTCAGGTTTTTCTTCTTACAGTAAAGCTAGTAAAAGCTGGATCTTTGAAATGTAGCTGGTGAAAATTGGACACATTGCTAGGTTTGCTTTAGATTTGCTTTGGAAGGGAAATATGATTTTTGTGGATTTGCTTTTTTTTTTTTTGCTTTTTTTTTTGAGAGACAGAGAGAGACAGCGTGAGCAAGGGAGGGTCAGAGAGAGAGGGAGACACAGAATCTAAAGACAAGCTTCAGGTTCTGAGCTAGCTGTCAGCACAGAGCCTGACATGGGGCCCAAACCCAGGAACCCTGAGATCATGACCTGAACCGAAGTCGGACACTTAAACAACTGAGCCACCCAGGCGCCCCACGGTGGATTTGCTTTAAAGGAAAGCAGCATTGTATAATGGGCTCCGAATCCGTCAGAGCTGTGGCGTGGACCCCAGCTTACTACTTAGTAGCTATGCCATTGTGGACAAATTATGGGGCCATTCGTGCCTTGGTTTCTTCCTCTGTATATGGAGACGACAATGGGGCCCATCTCAGTGGTTTGGGAGGATTAAATGAGAAAATTGCATGTAAAGTTTTTAGGACGATGTTGACCCATGGTAAAAGCTCAATAAAAATCCATAGCTCTTATTATATATTACTTGTTTTTCATTATGGTAAAAACACATAGCACAAACTTACCCTCTTAACAATGTAAGTGTATAGAACAGTATTGTTGACTATATGAACATTGTCGTATAACAGACCGACAAGACTTTGTCACCTTGTGTGACCCCTGGAAACTACCATTCTACTTTGGGTTTCTGTGCATTCGATTACTTAGATACCTCATATAAATGGGATCATATAGTGCTCATCTTTTTTGTGACTGGCTTATGTCACTCAGCAGAATGTCCTGAGGTTTTATCTGTTCTGTAGTAGATTACAGGATTTCTTTCTTTTTTGAAGACTGAATGATGTTCTATAATATGTATCTACATTATCTTTATCCGTTCATCTATTCATGGGCATTTAGAATGCTTCCACATCTTAATTGTTGTGAATAATGCTTCAATGAACATAGGTGTGCAGATGTCTCTTCTATTATATATTACTTTTACCCTTAAATATATATGGCATTATAATTTCAACCTGGAGGTTTTAGTTCCTCCCCACCTCCATGCTGGAAGCAGGAATTGGTTAAAATGATCTTAAATTGTTTTAGAAGCTCAAGGCTCAGAAAATATTAATTGGCTATGTGATTTTTTTTAACTTAAATTTACTTATTTGGACAATTGAAAATGAATGCAGATGAATTCATTCACAATTGCTAGAGAGAGATGTGAGAAGAAAATATAGAAAGGATAATTAATGTCATGATAAAATGATTTAAACAATGCTATCTGGAGGCACCTGGGTGGCTTAATTGGTTGAGCGTCTGACTTCAGCTCAGGTCATGATCTCACGGGTCGTAGGTTCCAGCCCCACATCGGGTTCTGTGCTGATGGCTTCGGATTCTGTGTTTCCCTCTCTCTCTGCCCCTCCCCACATGCGCTGTATCTTGCTCTCTCTGTCCCATAATTTTAAAAAATTTTAAATGATATCTGTATAGATTTTTAGCATATTTGTCTGAAGGCATAAATATCTTCTAAAAAGAAAGAAAAAGAATGGTATTAGCATCAAATTATGAGCCACCTTTTCATGGGACACATGCTATTTCTTCACAGTAATCAAGGAAAGATAAGGAAATTATTATCCTCTCAAACAGACTGATGGAAACATAATTGGTACAGTCTTACCAGGGGGCACTTTATATAAAGAAGATTTAAAACAGAAGAAGCAGCCTTCTGAGCTAGCTATTCTACTTCAAGGAAACTATTCTAAGGAAATGATCCAGCACATGAAAAAGATATAAATGACATGATGTTTGTCAGAGCACCGTTCTTAGAGAGCGGAACAGACTGGTGATAACCTGAATATGTGTTTGTGTGTGTAGTTTCAGAATAGAAGTGTAAGATTTTGGGGGGCCTACTTTTTAGCCACTTAAAAATCTATTATGGGGGCGCCTGGGTGGCTCAGTCGGTTGGGCCTCCGACTTCACCTCAGGTCATCATCTCACATTTGTGGGTTTGAGCCCAGCGTCGGGCTCTGTGATGACAGGTCAGAGCCTGGAGCCTGCTTCCGATTCTGTGTCTCTCTCACTGCCCCTCCCCCTCTCATGCTCTGTCTCTCTCTGTATCAAAAGTAAATAAAACATTTTTAAAAATCTATTATGAACATATTTCCATATAATTACAAATATAGATTTGTATTGCAGTGTGTCCATTTACAGTATTCTGTTGGTTAAGTAATTACGATAAATTGTCATAGAAAATATGCAGCTATTTAAAACAGTGATTGAACTCAACCCTCATAGATATGAAGACATGCTCAAGTTAGGTATTTGAATGAAAAAGAAGTCTCCAAAACATCAGATATTGTATGATCCTATTTTTGTATGCCCACAGAAATACATGTATATGCATATAAAATAACTTCATATGTACCCAGAAAAAAGTATAAATGTTACCAGAGATTATCTCTGAGAGTAGAATTTGAAATGACTTTTAAAATGTTTTCCTTTTTCTGATGAACATGTATTAAAGAAATTAACACAGGGGTGGCTGGGTGGATCAGTTAGTTGAGTGTCCAACTTCGGCTCAGGTCACGATCTCATGGTTCCTGAGTTCGAGCCCCACATTGGGCTCTTTGCTGTAAGCGCAGAGCCCACTTCGGATCCTCTGTCACCCCCTTCACCCACCCCCCCCGCCTCCTCCCTGCTCACATGGTCTCTCTCTTTCTCTCTCAAAAATAAATTTTAAAACATTAAAAAAAATAACATGTTTCAAAAAAAAAAAAAAGACAAAATCCTTGGGCTGCCAACCTTCTGTGAGTATGTGTGACCAGTGTTCAAATATTGCTGGGCATTAAAGGAGAAAAAGATAGAAACCAAAGTAGAATCCACACCCGTGGGTCTAAATTTGCTATCAGAATATCAGCCTCTACCAGTGAAGGACTAGTTGGTTTTGTTGTTAGAGTGGAAAGTGGGGGGCTACTTCGAGAAAGTCATCTATGTGTTGTCTCAAGCTACTTAATTTCACTGGGTTTTCTAGTCATAGACCTTATCGCTGGCCTTGACCAGCTGCCTCATGGTTGGACTTCTCGGTCATAACACATCCCACCCAAGATCAGTTCACTTGTCTTGATGCTATTGAAAAACCACCTCAGAGACGACTGCTGGAATCTTTGGTTTTATTGGATGACAGAGGTCGGGAGTGTATCTAAGTATCTGCTAAGGACCAGCATGGCTTCCCACATGTACAGTACTGTTGACTAAGAAATCGCCTGGAACACACTGGTTTTTTTGGTTGGTGAATAAATTGTTCTGTCCAGGTAAGCAGCTGTATCCACATCCTTGAGAGTAGATCATTTGAATTCATTAAGAGCTTTCTGTCTCAGTTGCTAAAGGAGAGAGAGCCTCTTAATTGAGTTTAGAAATAAAAGGAAATGGCAGAGGCCTTCCAATACCTTTGGCCATTCAAAGCTCTGTCTCAGGCATTTGTGTCACCAGTCTCTCTCTGTAGGAACAGTAGCATCTTCTGGTTTCTGCCCCATCCCTGTGAGGGTTTACAGCACACTGCCCGGCAGCGCCGGAAGTTGTGCTGTGTTTCTCTTGCTCAGCCTCCAGTCTTGTCCCAGCTGACAAACATTGTGAATGGAAGACAGCCAAGAACTCTATACAGTGAGACAAAGGCCTTTTGGAAGCTAGCTTTTGCTAAGATAGAAACAGCTACCCTCACCCTCACCTTGGCCCCAAGCTTTTTACAGCATCACGTGATTGCATAAACGACACAATGTGTCCTTCGCCTTGAACAGCTCTTGGCTGGTTGTAGTCAGGTGAGTGATCAGCATCTTCCATGCTCAGGAAGATATACCATCCCAGTACCTGAGCTGCCAGAATGCCGACATTCTAGAAGCAGTTTTGTGTACTATGTAACGGGAACTTTATCCAAGTTAGGATAAAACTCAGTGGGGAGAATAATGCATAAAAATGTTTGCTTTTGTGGAACCAAAGTAAAAGGGATACAAAAAAACACAAACCCATTGAAGGTTGAGGTTAACATTTCCTGACTTTATCTACCTTAATTTTAAAAGGGGGTAGGGGCACCTGAGTGTCTCAGTCAGTTAAGCGTCCAACTTCGGCTCAGGTCATGATCTCACAATTCATGAGTTGAAGCCCTGCTGACAGCTCAGAGTCTGGAGCCTGCTTCAGGTTCTGTGTCTCCCTCTCTCTCTCTGCCCCTCCCCTGCTCAGGCTCTGTATCCCCCCGCTCGCTCGCTCTCTCTCTCTCTCTCTCTCTTCCTCTCTCTCTCTCTCTCTCTCTCTTCCTCTCTCTCTCTCTCTCTCTTTCTCAAAAATAAACTTTAGGGGCACCTGGGTGGCTCAGTCATTTGAGCATTCGACTTCAGCTCAGGTCATGATCTCACGGTTCGTGAGTTCGAGCCCCACGTCAGGCTCTGTGCTGACAGCTCAGAGCCTGGAGTCTTCTTCAAATTCTGTGTCTCCCTTTCTCTCTGCCCCTCCCCTGCTCACACACTCTCTTCTCTCTCTTTCAAAAATAAAAATAAACATTAAAAAAATTTTTTTAAACAAAAATGATTTGTTTTTTTTAAAAAGTGAATGTAGAGAGTTATTTCACTACAAAAAGCAATCCAGCTTCACTCCATCACCAAGCCCAAGTAAAGACAAAAAGGAGTGTTTTTCTGGAAGGAATTTAAAAAAAAAAAAAACCTCCCAGAATTTAATCTCTGAACAGTATTATCTTTCTAGTAAGGGAGCCCAGATCTTGCTTCCCCATAACCTTCCAAGTTGCAGTCTGTGTTCTGTCTATCAGAAATTCCTCCTTCCCACCCACGAGTACCCTTCTGTTGTGGGAGAAGGAGGGCCTTTCCAGTCTTTGGCCTGGGGCCAACCCAACCCTCAAACTGTGGTTTTCTCTGAATCTCCTTACTGAAGCATGGCCGTTTCCCACACCCAATAAAGAAGCAAAAGTCTTGTATATGTTGACCAGGTCTTGAGTGGGGGCCAGTGCTTACACAGCGCTCACATTCCCAAGACGTTGACTGATGACGGTGTAGCCCCTTCCCTGGGCTGTTAACCCACACGTGCAGAGTGCTAACATTGTATATCCAGACTCACATTTCTTAGAATTTATATGGAGCGAACTTTATCTATTCTTCTGTCCATTTATGAATGACTATCAGGACAAAACAGTTCACATAGTCTATTGTTGATGGAACCAATACATGGGATGAGAGGCTGATTTCTGCCAGTAGTCTTAATATATTTATTAATATATCTGCTTTTTAACATTGCCTAAGTATTTCCCTGGGTTTCTTTATCAAATTTGATTGCATTAATCTCATTACTGTTAGCCTTGGCTTTGGTGAAATACCTAGGAACTTGTTTACATTACTGACTCTTTGGAAGTTTGGACAGTACAGAATTGTGATTTCATTGTCCATTTGGTGTAGTAGAGCATGATTACTCAACAGCCGAGAACCTAGAAGCTGTTTTAGTGTATTTGGAAAGAGTATCTGCTTTTTTGAGATGCAGTACATTTGCATTATATTAAGACTAAAACAAGCTAGACTCTGGTAGATTGAGGATTATACTCAGCTCGGGATTCCGTTTCGCTGCATCTAGCAGACACTCCCCTCTGCCTCCTGCTGCCGTAGCTTAACAAATTAGCAATCTTTTCCCCCCATGTAGTCAGAAATCTAGAGTTAGGCTCTCCTGAACTCCGTGGTACTGTCAGGAGCCCATGCTTACCTTGTCTTTATCCTCTGCAATCCTTAGCAAGTAACTTCCACCCAAGGCCTGTCCAGCCGATGCTAGCTAGATATCTGTTCTGGGTGGGAGGAAGAACGGTAAAGGGGAAAAATTGTGTACTAACCCAATTTGCCCCCTTTAAAGAGCTTTCCTGGAAGCTGTACCTGGAAACTTCTCTTTACATCTCACAACTGTATCACATGGTTATTTCTAAGTACGGGGAGAGATAGGGAAACAATTTTTTTAGGCAGGCACACATCATTACCCAAACAAAAATTAGAATAGTATTGTTAGGAAGAAAGAAGTATTAGTATCTAGGCAAATGCCAGTCTCCTAAGCAATAAATCCTCCTAATTTCTTCTATTATGTTATTTGAGGTAAAAACTGATCTTATCACTAAGGAACATTGGTGTCTAAGGTCCTGCCACAAACTGCATCTGGGAAGATAAATTTATTTTTGTTCGGGATCTATAGAAGGGCTTGTTTACATCTTGTGGCTAAGTGTAAGCTTTACCCAGATAACACACTAGGCACTATTCAAAGTCCAGACAATGGTCCTGTTACAAGATTACATCTCTGTAGAAACACAGACTTGACTTTTTTTTTTTTTCCCGCCTAGGAACTTGGTTGTTGCTAAAAAAAAAAAAAAAAAAAAAAAATGAGTAGTTGTTATGAGCTTCCTTACTTTCATTCGTGGGCAAGTGTTGATTAAGCACCTGTTATGCACAAGGCATTGTCCTAGGCGCTGTGCATGAAGCAACAATGAATCAGATGTCATTCAGCCATGCGCAGTGCGCATTGTCCAGAAGGAGAGAAAAGTACATACATCGGTGGCTGTAACACAAGGTAGAGTGAGCTAAGTGTGATAAGACACCCACAAATAAATTGTTACAAGCATTCAGAAGAGGAAAAGATTATTCCTGCCAGAGAAAATTGAGTAAATATGATCTGGGAAACCTAAACATGTTTTCATTTTAAGCGTTTGCTTTCACAGCTAGTGAGCATCATCCTAAGATGAGAAAAATAGGTTGAAAAATGCATAACCATTCGGAGATCTTACAGACAGACAGACTTGCCTGTCTTCCCAACCTTCAGTCCCTCTGCAAACAGAGGTGGAGGTTTGGGAAGGCATGGAGCATTTGCCGAACGGCTACGATGTGCCTAGTGTTTCATTTATTTCAGGAATCCTTTATTGAATGCCTGGGTGAAATTGACGTAGGTGATCTTCATTTAATCCCCAGTAATCCAGCAAAGTAATTGTCATTGCCTGTGAGGAAGCTGAAGGTCCGAAAAGTTAAGTACCTTGAAAAGGTTATGAGTGCCAGAGCCTACATTTGAGCCCAGGCACGTTTGACTACAAAATCATGCTGTTCTTCACTTACCTGAGTCTCTGCCTTTCACTGATGACCAAATCTGGATTTGAAGGCGTAATAAGTGTTGAACAGTGAACTTCAACCCTGTCTAATGTGGAGTCCTGTACCCTCCTGGTTGAAACTGGGGTGCCTTTTGGATATTTTGACTAGTACTCAGAGTTAACTTTGTTACCTGCTTAAATCTTACGAGAACTTGACTTTTTTTTGACCTTTGAATAATTTACTTTTGTAATAAATACATATAGATGATACAGAATTCAAAAGGTTCTAAATGAAATGTAGTAAACGATTAGTTTTCCTCTCTCCTGGACCCCTCGCTAACCAGTTCTTCCCCATGGAGCTTCCTAGTTTTTTATATACCCTTTCAGAATTGTTCTTTGCACATACCAACCTTCTGCGTATGTGTGTGTGTTTTGTGTGTCTGTGTTTATGGTTGTGTATATTCTTTTTCCTTTCTTACACAAATAGCTGACTACACTCACACTGTTCTGGTCTTGCTCTTTTTATTCATTTTTTACTTGTATTTAGATGTCCCAGCAAGATTTTTGTTTACAAAAGAAAACAAATCTCAGTGATCTCGAAAATATGGTTAAGTTGTCACCACAGCAACATGTATTGAATAGATGTTTTTTGTGGTGGCAGTTCCTTTACAACATGAAAAATCGTGCTCAGTAAAGAATATTTCCATTTCCAGGAGCCCTTTGCTACCAATGCCTTTTCTTTCTCGCTGTTCATCAAGGGAATTTGTTTATGGATGGCTGCTATAGCTCTTCAGCCCTCATTCGGGTTTCTAGTCTCCTCCCCATTCTGAAAGAGACGTCTTTCACTCTTCAGTCTAAGCTTACGTGTTGAATGTAGTGGTGAAAATAAACCTAGGGTAGCCGTTTCCTGCCTCCTTCCTTCCCTCCAGTTGAGTCTCTCCCACAGATGTTGACACCCTCAGATATGGAAGTGGCGCTTGAAAGGAATAGCTCTGTTTTTGAGTCCATCTTGCCGCACCATTTGGTTACTTGTCCTCAGAAGGTTTGCTGGAGCAGAATCGGGGCTCCTGGGCCCTCTTGGACCATCTGAAAACCTTCCCACATGTACACACACCCCCAGTGCCGCCCTCCTGGCTTTGCCCATGGGCTTGGGTCTTCCTTTGTTCCCCTTCTTTGGGTCAGAGAGGGAGGTGAGGGAGGAGCTCTTGAATTTCCCCTTCGGATGGTTTGAAGAGATGAAGAACATCGCAGTCACACTGGTCCGTTTGAAGCTGCTGTAACCCTCTGCTTCTGAAATTGCCTTGGTCTTTGGTAACCCTGTCAAACACATTTACTCCGCGCAAGAGTCTTTGATCCCCCTTATACCCGCCTAGTCCAGGACCTTTGGACATATTTCCCTGAAATGGGACATTCCAAGGCATGAGTGTAGAAGAACTGGTTCACATTTTACTAAAGCTGCCCAATTGATCTTTTTTTATATATCTTAAAACATAAAAGTTGTAAAAGTCAAAGATAATATTAATGAAGTCTATCTGTAAGGTGACTGCTTCCTCAGAGCATCTGATGTTACTCCTTTAGGCCTTGCAAGAAGGAAGTGACATTTCTCCCATGTCTCTTTAAATGCAGTGTCTATGGATGGAAGTCAATTGCCAGAAATCCTTTTAATAAAAAAGAAAACTTACGTATTTTGTCAATTGTATGTTTTTCTCTTAATTTCGAATTTAAAGCTTTTATAATGCATGCATATTGAAAGCGGTATTAATAGTATTGAATGATCAGTAGCAAAATTTATGACCCCCAGAAGAACCCAATTACTAAGGAGGTAAATAAGTTGTAAGAATTTTTTAAACACCTACTTGAGAAAGTATACATTTACATCCTAACTACAGACACATGTAGGTGTTTGTGATATTTAGATGGTGATTTTTAGGTCTTTATTGATTGGTAGGCTTACCCTCTAAGCAAATACACATTTGTACTGATTTTATATCCATATAGTAACTAGTATTCAGGTAGTAATTTTACTTTGAAAGTATTTTAAAATGTAAAGTCTTATATTAATCTTTAAGTCAACAAGGTGTTAAAGAATTCTATTAACAGTCCTCAAGGCCACGCATGGTCTGGCTCTTTTGTTCCAGCCTCTTCTCTCCACCCTCTCTGCTCAACATGCGCTTGCTACACCAGCTTCTACCCACTTCTCAAATGTGCAGACCTTCTAGAAAGTTCAGAGTTCTCTGAGTGGGCTGGAATTGAATCAAGCCTCAAGCCACTTTTGTTCCTGTGCTTTATTTCTAGTACTTGACACCCTGTGGGGGACATTCGTTAAATATTTGTTGAATTTAACAGTGAAGGAAACGAAGACAGAGAGACCAGATGCTTTTCTAATTCCCGAGGTGGCTAATCCACAATACCCCCGTGCCCCGATTCCCAGCACAATGTGCTTTTGACAAGACCAGCTCAAGTCCCTCCTTCTGGACATTTCCCTTCTCTGAGTCTGGACCTGCACTGGCATCATTAGAGAAGTTTTTCCTAAAAAATTACTTTAACAATTTCCCTTTTCCTTTTGTCCCACTTCAGGATTACAACCCACTTACTCACATATAGCAAATGGGTTATGAAGGGCATCTCCAATGACTTTATTTCTTCTTTTCCTTGTAGGCCATCTTTGGCAGCCAGACACTACCTAACTCCAATTTATGGACAATAAACAATGGTGCAGCTTGCAGAATTTCAAGTGCCACAGCTAGTGGCCAGAAGCCAACCACTCTGCCGCAGAAAGTGGTGCCACCTCCAAGTTCTTCCTCCTCGCTGGTCCCCAAGCCCCCAGCCAATCACAAACAAGTCCTCAGGAAGACGCCATCCCAGAGGGCCTCCAAGTAAGTTTTCCTTAATCTTCCATTCTGTTTCTTCTGAGGCGTGTCAGTTCTGTGCTAAGAGTACTCTTCATTTATGAGGCCTTCAAAATAGTTTGTACTGGGCAGAAGACCAGAACGCCTGATGGGGACTGAACATTACCCCTGGCTCTCAGCGGGGGCTACGAGTCAGAATCACCTGGGGAGCTAGCGGACCATGCTGAAGGTTGGGCTGTGTGCCCTGTGGGAGGAGCAGGTGCTGCTCTTAGGTTCCTTGGGAACTGTGATGAGCGCTGATGGCAGGGTTCAAGGTCAGTGCTAATAACTAAGTCTTCCAGCCTCTGGCAGGAGCTATGATCAGACAGTGCACCGGGTAACAGTGCTGAACTGTGGGCTTGGAGAAAGGAAATGCAGCCTTCTTCCTGATGTGTTTTTTTCCTGGTCCTTCTAAAGAGACAGATTTTTTTCAATTTCATATGAAGTGCTGTACACCTCCCCCCCCCCCCCCCCACCACACACGCCCGTTTGTTGTTCACTCTTAGGCATTTGAATGGGAAGACATTGGATTGGGATTTCATTGAGGGAGTTAACTTCATTTACATTAGTCAGCAGGCTCTGCACAGCAGCAGGTCTCACCTTTTGTAATCTGCCTATCTTACCGCAAAAAGACATTTCCATGCCTAAATCAAATCTTTTCATGTTACATCCTTCACTCTTTTTTCCAGCTGTATTTTAGCTGGCGAACCAGAAATTGACTATTAAAACATTTTAGTTCTAATGGCCTTTGTCCATGTACAGTTGGGGAACTTTTCAGAGATGCCCGTAAGAAGCAGGCCTTCCCCCATGGATAAACACCTAGAGGTGATATGTGTATTTCTCTTATTAAGGCTCCTTATTCATTTGTCCTTCATCGTGAGAACGAATCCTAGGACATAGAAAAGGCAGTCACTCTTTCCCCCCTCCCCTTGGATAGGGCATCAAATTCTGGATTTGGATGGAAAACAGTCCCTCGTGGCTGTTGTAATTATGGTGCTGCCGTTATTCATTCCTCCAACAAATGTTTCTTCGGTGCCTACTAAATGTCGGGCGCCATTCTAGGAATAACTGGCATTGTCATGACTTTGCAGTACTCTTTGGAGCAGTAGGGGAGGGTGTTAGGAAGGGGGCAGTTTGCGGTTGAAGGCCAAGAGCACAGTGAGAAGGGAGCTATATGGCTCTTCAGCCTGGAAAGAGTAGACTTGAACCCTCAAGGGTATAGCCCCTGGAGCCAGGCTGCCTGTATTCACACCCTCATGCCCCAGTTTACCAACTGAAGACCTTTGGTAAGTTGCAAGTTACTTAATCGGTTAGTCTCAGTTCCCTCATTTGTGAAGTGGAGATAAGAAAGAGGATCTTTTCATAGGATGTAGCTAAATGTTAGCAGAGTTAATACATGCAATACTTTGCATGTAGAACATCTAGAACAAGACCTAGCACACAGGAACTCAGTGAGCCTTAGTTACTAGCATAAACATTCTAGAGCCATGCTCTCTTTCTCAGGTTCAAGAAACCCTCAGGTAGGAGAATCAGGGAATCGGATATGAATGTTGAATTCGAATGTCTGTTTGAATTTGTGTGGATCCCCTGAGTGTTTCCAGTACCCTGAGCTGGCCCGTGGTGGCCGGCGGTGGCCCGTGTGGCCAGCTCATCTGCTGGTAGGGAGGGGCCTTGTCAGCAGGCAGCAGGGCCCTTCGCTGCCCTGAACTCAGTGCTGGCCAGGGAGCTCTTCAGCCTTTCGAGATGGAATTGCAGCTCGACGGACAAACTTTGCTGCATTTTTGTGGTTTCTTCTCTCTGACAGGCAGGAGTGTGGGAAAACCGGAAACAGCTCAGCACCAAAAATGCACAGAAGGGGGGAAAAAAGCAAGATTTCTTCAGAATTAAGAAATAGAATCCAAGTAGCAAAAGGCATGCTGTAAGGCGTCGTTCCAGGAAATAGTTTCCAATTTGCCTTTAAAATTCTAGCAAAAGTCTCTGAAGCTAAATAAGTTAGTACTAATGGAGGCCTTGACGTTCCCTCGCTTACATGTATAATGTACGGTGTCGTGGGGAGCCCCACGGTTTTTAATATGCTTCTGACTTTTAGGAAAAGGAACGGCATTGTTCTTATTTGACCCAACTCAATGAAAAGTCCCCTCTAAAAAGTATTCAGATAAAGGTTGTTTTTTTAACTAAACTTTTTATTTCATAATAATTTTAGATTTACAGAAAAGTTGTCAAGATAGAACACATAAAGATAGAAACACCCCGTTTTCCCCGTTGTTAACATAATTTATCACCATGGTACATTTGAAGAAGGTACCTTCCTGAGAAGCTGTCATTGATCCATTATTAAGAACTAAACTCTATATTTTATTTGGATTGATGAAGTTATTTTTTAAATTTATTTTATTGACGTTTATTCATTTTTGAGAGACAGAGAGATCTAGATTAGCAGTGGAGGGGCAGAGAGAGGGAGACAAAGAATCTGAAGCAGACTCCGGGACTCTGAGCTGTCAGCATAGAGCCCAACGTGGGGCTCGAACCCATGAACCATGAGATCGTGATCTGAGCCAAAGTTCGATGCTTTACCAACTAAGCATCCAGGCTCCCCGTGATGAAGTTATTTCTAATCTGGAGACAACTTTCACAGATCCTTGAATATCAGTCGATATATTCTTATTGTTCTAAAGTAATTCATGTTCCTAGCCAGCCTAGCAAGTTACTTAACATTTATGTGACTTTGTTTCCTATTTAAAATGGGAATAATAATGGTACTTGCCTCATGGGGTTATCAAGAGGAATGAATGAATGAATGTCAGGCACAAATATCATGGCTGGTACATACCATATGCTAAGTGAGTGTAAGGCATCATACAGTTATCACTAAGGTTAATCCTGGGATGTCATTTCAAGAAATTTTCATGCAACTTTTTACTTTCTTCCTGTAAGATATGTTGCTTCATTTGCTAGGAGCTCATTTTGGCCTTTATTCTGGCTCCGTTTAGATTAATCAGGAACCATCAGTTATGAGTGGTGATACTGAGTCACACTCAGGAATGCCAGAGTTACCCCAAGAGACACAACTAATGAGAAGTTGTAATGAGCTTTTGACTGCGCCAAGCCCTGTGTTTTTGGGTCGAACTTCAAACTTCTCCTAGCACAGAAGTTGGCATCGGACAATTATAGAAGCAATTTCCAAGAGCATCAAAGTTTCCACATCCTAGAGGGTTGAGTTTAGAGAACAATAGAACATAAAAGATGGAATGTCGTTTGGATGTTGGTGCAAAGGGAGTTGAGAATCAGAACAGTGGGGTCCTATTTCTTTATGATAATATTCAAGTCACTTTCCCTCTAAAGGTTTCAGTTTCCCATCTGTAAAACAAAACCACTGTCCCCACTGAATAATTAACCAAAATAACTTGTTTTCTGTCTGTTCCAGTGAAAGCTTTTTATGAGCACATTTGTTTTTTAATCCTGTTGCTTTGCAGCCATTTCTTCATCCCCTCTTGGCCCAGAAGCTCTTTGTTATAGTCCTCAAATTCCTATACTTACATTTCCTTTAGCTCAATCTCGTTTGTCAGTTCTGTGAAGAGAATGATTTAGATTTTTTTTTACCCTTTCCATAGTGCCAGTAGCCTTTCTTGATTTTCCTCTCTAGTGTTCGCAGCACTTCACAATTTAGTACCCACTTCAGATCCTCCTTTTAAAACTATCTGTGGTATTTCTTCCAGACGGTCAGCTGAACTAAGAGCAATGACAGCCTAGGAGCAATTACATGCATTCGAACTATGTCTTCATTGTAAATGGCCTTTTTCTCAGAGCCAGACTCGTACTCTCCAGGAAACATGGAGAAAGAAAGCTGAGGAGGTTAAAATTTGCCAGGGTCATGGGCAAAACTCACACACTAGAGATGACTTCCGAAGGGCAGAGTCAAAGCCGTTGTACCTGGGGCTTCTCTGAAGAAAGAAAACTATGAAAGAAATGCCAGACTTACCTAAAGTGCTTTCTTTCAATAGCCGGGATTACCTTTTCTTGCCTGGGTTTTAGGATATTGTACATCAGGGTGACCTCAGTGGAAAGTGAAGGTAACTGCTCGTTCTGTGTCACCGCCCAGGACTGTGGTGTTGGTTAATGGCTGCTGGGCATCTGGAAGGGAGGAGGGTGGCCAGGAGCCCAGCAGTGTGGCAGAGCGGTAGCAGTTCACGTGACCTGAGCATGTGGGATGTTAGCAGTCTGATGAAAGATGCTCAGAGAGTAACATCAGACAAATATAAAAATGAGGATCAGGCTTAAAAAATATGCTTTATCTCTTTTTTTTATTATTGAATATTTAAATATTTATTGTAGTCATGATTTTTGTTTTGTCTTGTTTTTCTTGGGTTTTTTTGTTGTTGTTAATTCGCATCCCAGTTAGTTAGCATATAGTGCAATAATGGTTTTAAGAGTGGAATCCAGCGATTCATCCCCTACATTTAATACCCAGTGCTCATCACGACAGGTGCCCTCCTGAATGCTCCTTGCCCATTTATACCACCCCCCACCCTCTGCTCCTCCAGGGACCCTCAGTTTGTCCTCTGTATTTAAGAGTCTCTTATGTTGTCCCCCTTCCTTGTTATATTATTTTTGCTTCCCTTCCCTTACGTTCATCTGTTTTGTATATTAAATTTCACAAATGAGTGAAGTCATGATACTTGTCTTTCTTTGACTTATTTCGCTTAGCATAATACACTCTGGTTCCATCCATGTTGTTGCAAATCACAAGATTTCATTCTTTTTGATTGCTGAGTAATATTCCAGTGTGTGTGTATGTGTGTGTGTGTGTGTGTGTGTGTGTGTGTGTGTGTACACACATACCACATCTTATTTATCCATTAATCAGTTGATGGACATTTGGGCTCTTTCCATACTTTGGCTATTATTGATAGCGCTGCTATAAACATTGGGGTACATGTGCCCCTTCGAAACAGCATACCTGTATCCCTTGGATAAATACCTAGTAGTGCAATTGCTGGGTTGTAGGGCAGTTCTATTTTTAATTTTTTGAGGAACCTCTATCCTATTTTCCAGAGTGGCTATACCAGTTTGCATTCCCACCAGCAGTGCAAAAGGGTTCCTCTCTGTCCTCATCCTCACCAACATCTGTTGTTGCCTGAGTTGTTAATGTTAGCCATTCTGACAGGCGTGAGGTGGTATCTCATTGTGGTTTCAATTTGTATTTCTCTGATGATAAGTGATGTTGAGCATTTTTTCATGTGTCTGTTGGCCATCTGGATGTCTTCTTTGGGAAAGTGTCTATTCATGTCTTTTGCCCATTTTTTCACTGGATTATTTACTATATCTTTTTAACATATGAGTCATTAACATGAGGCAAAGTGATCAGCAGTTATAATGTCCAAAAATAGGTTGTGGATGTGAGGATACAAAATGTTGTGTCTTCTAACAGCCTTTCAGCCTTTTTTCTTATGCATAGTTTCAAGAAATATGATTGAATCTGTGGCATACCCATTCTTAAGTGTAGGATTCTCTAAATTATGCATTTCCAAAATATATTATGACAGGCTTTTAGTGCTGCAAGATAAAAGATTGCAGGCGTAGTGCAAGGCTCTGAGTGTAGCAAGGCACAAGCTAGCCAGTGGCAGAGCCAAGGCCGAATCTGTCACCTACTGTGCCAACCGCACTCTTCCCAGTAGGCCACCGACTTCAAAGGCCCCCACCAATCCATTCACATGCATTCCGTACAGCAAATGACAGGTTAATCGTCCTAAAATATTGCCTTTGGGAGAATGCTGTGTAAGCACTTAGGAGATCGCTCCCCTCCCTTTCCACACCAGTTTTACCACTTAAGTGGCCACTGAAATACTCAAAAGGAGGAAGAATTATTGCTACTCTCATACTAAAGTGTGGTGAGAATTTGTGTTAAATGTAGCATGAAAAGGATTGAAGTGAAGAACACTACTAAAGGTTTTTATATACTCTCTTCCTTATGGGAGTGGAGTCTAGGAAATGGGTGGGTGGATTGGAGCCCACCAGAAAACACCTTCTTACTCTGAGGGGCAGGGCCTGGAAGTAGGAGGAGGGAGGGCTAGTCAAGGAGCCTGCCACTTAGACTCCTTCCTCCATCATCCCTCAGCATTTGGGCCGTGGTGGTGGCATTGAGAGATCTTAGGGTTTGCTTTTGGCATAGATGACGACATCAGTCAGAGAACCAGGTGCTTGTATCCACACCTAACCAGAAGTTGCCGCTGGTGTGGGTGTGGTCCAGTGGGGAGGGGAAGTACGTGAGTGTCGTGGAATCATAGGCCTTCCCTGGTGATTCATCCTTGGGTAATTTACATTAGAATCTTACTTCTCATCCCTGCCACTGGGATGTTAGAACAGTTATTAAAATGGGACTCTACCTGCTGGATATTTCCCACCTCTCATTTTTCTTTTATTATCATAAGCATAGGAAAATCCCTTTTTGAAGGATTTGGGCAGAATCTTATGAATTTTGTAGAATCTGTATCAGTTCTTCCATGATCATGAGCCTTTAATGGCAAACTTAGACTTTCCTCTCTGAGGGTGAGCAGATATTTAACAATCTTGGGGCCTGAGAGTAGATGGTATAACTAGGAGCTGCCAACCTCTGATACACACCAAAGCAAGCAAGAAAACATTTTAGAAAATCCCTAATGTGTATTCTTGACAAAAGGTAAGCATAGAGTGCATTGATGTGTAGAGCTTTAAAAAGCTGTCTAGTGTAGACAGGAAGCAGTCTGCGGTCAGAGGGGTATGAGAAATACCCAAGTGAGAAATCGGGTTAAACACAGTGAACGGGCACTGTAGGAAACTGAATTAGTGAAATAGAGGACATATTTCAAAACTTCTTTCAAAATTCTGAGGAAAAAGTATACAAAGATAAAAAATATTGAGATAAAAGATGGATTCCACCTAAAATAACAAATTCCAGAAAGAGAAGTCATAGTCATTATATAGGCAAAACAGACCTAACATAAAGACATGAGGGTTGAGAACAACATAATTGTGAGATTAAGTTAATAGGGACACAGTTTTGTGCCCTGCAAAGCTCCCATGGAATATTCTTCAAAACTAGAACAGAGGCGCCTGGGTGGCTCAGTCAGTTGGGTGTGCAGCTTCCGCTCAGGTCATGATCTCGCAGTTTGTGAGTTCGAGCTCCACATTGGGCTCTGTGCTGACAGGTCAGAGCCTGGAGCCTGCCTGCTTCAGATTCTCCTTTCTCTCTCTCTCTCTCTCTCTCTCTCTCTCTCTCACACACACACACACACACACATACACACACACACACCGGCCCCCATCTGTCCCTCCCTGGCTTACACTCTATCTCTCTCTCTCTCTCAAAAATACATAAGCATTAAAAAGTATATATTAAAGGGGCACCTGGGTGGCTCACTCGGTTAAGCGTCTGGCTTTGGCTCAGGTCGTGATCTCACGGTTTGTGGGTTCAAGCCCCGCATCAGGCTCTGTGCTGACAGCTAGCTCAGAGCCTGAATCCTGCTTCAGATTCTGTATCTCCCTCTCTCTCTGACCCCCCCCTGCTCACGCTGTCTCTGTCTGTCTCTCAAAAATAAATAAATAACATACAAAAAAATTTTTTTAACATATATGTATATTAAAAACTAGAACATTTCAATTAAATCCTCAAAGAATAGCAAGTATACAGGCCTCATACTCTGGCTACTTTACAATAAAATGAGATATTAAAATAAAAGTCTGGATAAAATGCCCAAATCATTATGGAATTTTTATTTTTTTAATGTTTATTTATTTATTTTGAGAGAGAAGAGAGTTTATGAGGGGAGGGGCAGAGAGAAAGAATCCCAAGCAGGCCCGTGCTCAGCACAGAGCCTGATGTGGGGGTCCAACCCACAAACCTTGATATCATGACCTGAGCCAGAATCATGAGTCAGATGCTTAACCAACTAAGCCATCTAGCCATCCCTAAAGCTGAAATATTTTTCAAAATAACAAAACTTATCATTGAAATGTAACCAAAGATGTACTCAAAGGTAAATTCATAATCTTAGTTATTTTCATTGTTATAATGTAGGAAGATTGAAAAGAGATCAACCAAGATACAAACAGCAGATTGGCTTCAACTGATATACTGGCTTTGGCTGATCACCTAGAGTGTTTTGTTGACAAGAGTTATGATCACTTCTCTGAGCCTGGCAAGCAAGAGTGCTCTGATAGACTAGTAATGTCTGCCACAGACAGGGAGGATGAGGGGTGAACGTGCACACCACGTATTTGTCATACTTGAACTAAGCTTCCATCTGCTCACCTGATGAGTGGATCAAGAAGATGTGGTATATATTCACAATGGAGTACTACATGGCAATGAGAAAGAATGAAATCTGGCCATTTGTAGGAAAGTGGATGGACCTTGAGGGTGTCATGCTGAGTGAAATAAGTCAGGCAGAGAAGGACAGATACCATATGTTTGCATTCATAGATCCAACAGGAGAAACCTAACAGAGGACCATAGGGAGGGGAAGGGGGAAAGAAAGCTGGGGAGAGAGAGGGACACAAATCATGAGAGACTATTGAATACTGAAAATGGAACCGAGGGCTGAAGGGGGAGTGAGAGGAGGGTAGGGGGTGATGGTCATTGGGGGGGCACTTGTGGGGAGAAGCACTGGGTGTTATATGGAAACCAATTTGACAATAAACTAATATAAAAAA
>PJEM01006749.1:65890-106261 GCA_004023845.1 Helogale parvula | reverse complement strand
GTCCCTTAACACAGGTCACCGTCACTGTATTAGAACATGTGGAATGGTAGACTTTGACGTGGCCACCTTTGGAAATACAACCTGCCACACACTTAGATGTCTTAAGGTAATAATGATAAACTTCCTCCCTCCCTCCCTCCCTTCCGTCCCAATAATTTGTTTCCCAAATCTTCATTGGATAGTTATTCTGTGTCAGGCACTGTGTCAGAAACTAAGAATAAAGAGGAATAAAGTGGTGCCTGGGTGGCTCAGTTGGTTGAGCATCCAACTTTGGCTCAGGTTATGATCTCACAGTTCATGAGTTCGAGCTCCACAGTGGGCTCTGTGCTGACAGCTCAGTGTCTGGAACCTGCTTCAGATTCTGTGTCACCCTCTCTCTGCTCCTACCCTGCTCACAATCTGTCTCTCCCTCAAAAATAAGTAAAGAAAAAATACATTAAAAGGGGTATCTTAGAGCAATCACAATCTAGTAAAATTGGCCTGACATATAGAGATAATCATGCTATGCTATAGTAATTACAGAAGGTATTGAAGAGTATCTAGGATGGGAAGATAGTCTGGCACATTGTAGAGGTAATACACAATTAGATGTCACTTCCATGGAGGACATGACATGTGTCATGTACTATAGAAGATGAGTAAGCATGTATTAGAATAGAATAAGGAAAAAGAACAACCAGGCAGCTAGTAAAGAGAAAAAAACACAAAGATGTAAAACAAATAATCAAAAAGTATTGTGTGTATGCACAGGAAAATATAAGTTGTTTATTGTATTAAAATATAAGCAGGGAGTTATGGAGTAATAAAATGAAATGCTGGAAATGTTGAAAGGAACAACATTGTGAAGAATATTTTATGCCCTATCACAGATTTTTATTTATTCCTTTAATCAATAACTTCTAAACTTCTAAAAGTCTGAGATAAACCTGCTATAGGAGATGACAGATTTTACAGTGTGGCTTAGGTAGTGGAACAGAAGGGACATGAAGTAAAATGGTGGTTGATGCATTTGGAATTAGCCAGCCCAATTAAAGAGAGAGAGAGAGAGAGAGAGAGAGAGAGAGAGAGAGGGAAATGATAAGGGCACTGCATAGACATACTTGCTAATTTGGTGGATTACTGAATACAACTAATTTGAAAGAAGACAGCGGAGAGAGTGAAAAGAGTGCTAAGTCTGAGGTAAAACCAAAATAACTTGTTTTCTCCAGCAGACTGGAAGGGAGTTTCTAGCTCTTTGTGTCTACACATGTAGATAAAAATATGAGTGATTGGGTCTGAGTAGTGTAAGCCATCATCTGGAGAGTACTTGCCTCTAAGTAGAATTGAACCCCCCCCCAACACACACAAAAGAGATCACATAACCTCATTAGTAACCCTCATGTCCATTTGTAGGCCCTGGGCATGCACATGTGGATTTAAGAAAATGGCACCTTTTTTGCATGAAGATATTATCTACCCTCTGGAGTCTTCAATGCTGTTGCATGACGACAGGAGCCTTCCTTGTTCCCCTCAGGTCTATCTTTCTGAGGCAATTTATATGGAACAATCTCTTAGCATTAGGAATCCTTCCAGGTTTCTTGAGGCACTGAGGTCTATGAAGCATTCAAAATTAGTCTGTGATGGGAGCTATTTTAACCCCATAAGATATGCCCTCAGGTTTTCCTTCACATTTTTTTCCCTTTAAAAAACACTGGCCATAAAAATGTTTAATTGGCCGGAAGTCTCTCTAGAGGCACAGTGTTTCATTAACTCAAGGAGACATCAGAGACATTTTAAGAGATAAATCTGACCTGGTGAACGCTAACATTTCATAAGATTAGAAGCCTAGACTATAAAAGCAGTTTGCCAGGACATACATTTATAGCTTTTACTTGATGGACTTCTATCTTCTCCTTCTGTGGGTTAAAGTCTTTTTCTACCCTCATAAGAGCAACATGAAAAATGTAAATAATTAAAAGTGAAGAGAGATCCTATCCCATGTTTCTTAGAAATCAGTTAAAGGAGTTGTTCAACTTGCCAATTTATCTTAAGGATGCCCTGAAATCTAACACTGTCTTTAATGTCAGCAGCATGTGAAGGTTTCTGTAGAAAGGTGATCAAAAGGACTCTCCTGGCTCAGGTGCCCTTTGTCTCGGAGGAAGGTGATCCACAGCATCTGGAGATGATGGAACGCATGATTAACATTACCACAGAGAATGATTAATATCTTCTTAAAGCACCTACTTCCAGATTATCCATCATTTCATTAGAGTAAAAAAAAGTTCCCTGTGAAAAGGGGCTGGTCCTCTGAACCATGAATAACTCACCCACCCCTTGACATGTTTACTAATTGAGTAGCAGAGCGGGCTTAATACTTTAATATATTTATACTAAGCAAATTATGACTTTTTTTCAATACTCAGGGTGAGTCTGGGATTGTAGAGAAATAACAAAGTGCTTTTGTTTGGCAATTAAAGGTCATTTTATGATTAATACTAAACTTAACCCTTATTCTTGACAGAAAGCATTAATTTTTTTGTCATAAACCATTGACCAGATTTCTTCTGAGGGATTTTTGCTATGCAATATTGGTTAATTTGCACTGTAGATGTGACATTTAAAAGATTCCTCATTAACCAGGGCCTTTGAAAGCATCTAGTTTTAGTGTGGGTCCTGAGTCAATGAATTTATTTAGTGTTTTACTTAGAGAGAGATTATATATTCAGGAGAGGAAAGTGCAAGAACGATGTCAGATTTTCTGTATTTTACTCATTCCCACTGGAAAATGAAATATCTCTTGAAAGTAAAGGCAATGCCTCCAAATATTGAGCTCTCTTCAAGAGTCTTAAAAATATAATATTAATATAATCGTGAAAGCCATTTTAATGCATGTGGCTTTTTTATGTAGAGAATCAAAGAAAGTATTTGTGCGAATCAAATAACACATCACTTTTTTATTTACTGAACTCAAAGTATTAATTTCTGTTTCTGTCTCAATCACTTGATAGACCTTTTTACTGTATTTTGATTATGTAAAAGTTCTAGAAAAATGTCAAATTCATGTTTATTATCTAGAACCACGTCCATCCTGCTGAATTCCCAACACCATGGACTGGTTCAAGATTTTGCTTTCCCAACAGTATTTTAGATCATGAGAACATATCAAAACATATAGAAAAACATTCTTAGTGAGATGCTTTTGAAGAGTTTCAGGAGCCCTGTCAGTATGGGCAGCGGTATGTTCCTGGTTCCAAATGGTGAGTCACCAAGGTTGAAGCACCTCTAGGAATCAAGGTGAGGGTTTAGGTCAGTGTTGCTCTGCTCATCAGCTGTGTGACATGCATGTATGTCACACACATGCATACTAGTCTCTTAGTATTTAGCCTAAGCTAAATAATCACTTGGCTAATGACACAGATTCACTGAACAATTCTGATAATTTTGACATAATTTTTCTTATATTAAATCTTGTATCATAGTAAATAAATTCTTCTTACATTTCCAAAATAATAACTCATTTTGGCATCATTTGAAACAAATATTATATATTATTTGTTATGTACACATGGGTACATACATATTATAAAGTCTAGGTTCTCAGAAACTGAGTTGTCTTACCCTTTAATTTAGAGAGTCTCTTAAACATTTTATCTATGGCTTATGAAATGAACCAACTGATTAGAAATACATTTATTTTAGGGGAGGATTAGAAAAGAAAATGCTAGAGAACACATTTTATCTCTCAGCTCTACAAACAAAATGTTCTGTTACTGCAATAACCTAAAAGATGATTCATTATTAAAACCAAATTCAAGTGTGTTTACTGCACTGCTCTATACTCACCAAAACTTGGCAATTTAGCCAATGACATAACCCTATTTATTAAGTAATTGTCTTTAAAATACTATTCTGTGGGACTTTGGGAAACATAAATTAAGAAGGAACAAGTAAATAGACAAACTCAAATGCTTGTTAGAAATGCCAAACTATATGAAGTTAAATCAATTTCTTTATGACAAGAGGTATCATATCCTTATGAATTTTCCAAGAGGCAGTAAGATTCATAATACTTCCCAAACTAATCTGGCAATAAAATGTATGGATATATTTATTTATTTCTATCTATTTTTCAGACTAGTACTAAATGGAAAGCATTGCATATAACAAATATGCATAAATGTGCATATAAATATATGACTATATATCTGTTTCTCTCTATAAGCATAGTCATTGATAATGATCAGTACTATTTAAAGATTAGGGCAATAATAAAGAGTGACAAAATATTTTTTGTAAGTATGAAGAAATGAATGACCCAATGATAGATATAAAATCTGACAAGAATGGCCGTGACGCAAAATGCAGAAATAATGTAGGGTTGCTTGAATGATTCATTGTTTATAGCTACAGCCTTTGACTGTCTACTGTATACAAATTTATCTGAGTGTAGGATAAGAAAATGAGGTGCAAATTTAGCCATTGGCTTTATCTTTAGTGAGTATATTCTAGTGACCTGAGTGGAGTGGTGGCTTTAAAGTCATGTCAACACAGACTTCTTCTCATGTTTTAGCAAAGTTTCAGAAGATGGTGGGAGGAGCTACTATGAAATCTTTAGGAAAAAAGGGGTATGGACAGCTATACTGTGGCCAGATTGGGTGGTCATGGCACAATGTTCTTGACTGTGCCAGTAAACATTCTTACTCTAAACATCTGTTTCTGTGGCCAGGGAAAACCACACTGATATAGAGGTGTCTAGTTCCACATTGCTTGTTCTATCCATAACAGGCTATTTCATTCTAACAAATTATCTCTATGGGTACTTCAAGAATGTCTTCCTTTCATCCTACAATGGCCCCAAATCTCTGTAGAGTCACATTAACTCAGAGGTCTCAAAGCTCTCAGGAACAGGTCAGGCTGCCCTGAGAGGAAGCATGACTTCAGAAACTTAGTTTTCTACTTCTGTAATCAGTATCACAGCGCTTTGGAGATTGAGTGCCAAATAATCATGTGGCAGACAATGATGTACAAGAGATGTATGGGTTTTATGGCCAAGCATCCCTGAGTTCAAATTCTGGCCCTGCCACTTACCATGCATGTATTTGGTCAATTTCACCACCTCTGATATGTGATTGAACACTGGTACTCAAAATATGGTATGTGAATCAGTGGTACTGACATTGGCTGCGGGCTTGTTACAAACGCAGAATCTGAGACCATACTCAAGATGCACTAAACAAGAATCAGCATTTTAACAAGATACCTAGTGATTCATGTGTACATCAGTGTTTGGGAAGCCCTTTCGCAGATAATAATAATGAAAATATTCCAGAAGTCTTATGTTAAAAGTTCTGGAAAAGTATGACCTATAATACAAAAGTAACACATTGCTTTCAAGGTTTTGATTATTGAGATCAAATTGAAGATATTTGGACTATTAGATAATGTTGTCTATCCAATATCTTTTCATTTGCTCAGGAATAGGGCAAGCTTGTCACCACCTATTGGATTCTACTGTCAACTTTATATCATGGCACATCTCTGCTCCTTCTTACCTTCTGATGTCACATCCCATTTTTTAGGATTCATCACATCCTCATAAGATACGATATCTATCTGTAACCATCCTGATTAATTTGCACTTTAAAATATTTTTAAAATTTACATATATTTCTTCACTTTTTTCAGTTCCAGGATTTCAATTTAAGTCAAGCTTTATAAAAATGGCGTTCCATCCACCATATTTAAAATCAAATCCAATAAGTCAGTAACTTTCGTTTTGGATAGATTTTCCTTCTGTAATCCTTTTAGAATTATTATGGAGCTATAGCATGCTAGGTAGACATTTTTGTTGGCCTTATGAACATTGTAGTGAGGGAAGGAACAATCTGATAAAGAAAATGTGACACTTATATTTGTCCCAGGGCTGAAAGTTCTGCCACCTTCCACTAGTGAAGGAGACATTAGAATGTATCAATTCGTTTTTCACTATAGACTGCCTCTCTGTGTGTGTGTGTGTGTGTGTGTACAACAGAATTATAGCTAGGGATGTTGAAAATCCTTTGTTGATATCCTAGTATATGAGGACAGAGAAAATCAGAAAAACAAAACAACACAAGCATACAAACAAGAAAAATCTGGCCAAATCTTTTGACAGAAAAGACAAGGAGATGTTGAATGGGAACTGGAGCGAGTAGCCAAAGGCAAACTCTTATCCAAAGTTACTTCTTCGGGTGGGTGGGGGTTCACCTGAGTGGCACTGTTGCTTAAGCATCCAACTCTTGATTTCGGCTCAGGTCATGGTCTCATAGTTCGTGAATTTGAGCCCTGCCTAGGCTCTGTGCTGACAGCCTGGAGCCTGCTTGTGATTCTCTCTCTCCCTTTTTGTCTACTCCTTTCTTTCTCCCTATACCTCTCAAAATAAATAAATAAACGTTAAAAAAAATGTTTCTTTGTTTTTGTTTTTTTCTTATAATCACTGAGGCACCAGTTTGGTTCGGTGAGAAGAATGGAGGTCCATGAGTCCTGGACCCCTGGACCCCCCCATTACCTATGTAACTTTGAGCAACTCAGCTAAACGTCCCTGGACCTCAGTCTCACCATATGAAGGAGAAGAAATTAACCCCCATTACCTCCTGCCAATCTGTGACTAGTAAATAAAGTTCTGTGTTGATCACACAGCAGCCATGCCATACAGACCACTATTCTTCTAGATTACTCACTGTTTCTGGAGTAGCATATCTATATATCCTTCAAAGACTCAACTTTACCTTGTCTCTGCCACTTAAGATCATGGCCACTGGGGCTCAGGTGCACGTGCATAGAAGGCTCTAAGCATTACTTAAGCGGCTGTTTTGGAAGACCTATGGCCTGCTCAGACTCCTCCCCACACATGGGGCCTCAGCACTCTCCCTGGGTGGCTATTTGTCCTCCTCTTTGCCCTCTCTGCTCCGTTGCAATCGTCCCGGATTTTCCCTCTCTGCAACTGCTGTCCAGACCAGCTGCACCCACTACATCTTCAGCAGTGGACCGAGAAGGGTATTAATCATATTTTTGAGGAGGACACTCTGCTATTTATCTCCCTGACACCTCCAGCGATGGGCCGCCAGGCCTGCCCACAGTCCATTGACTGGTGAGATTACACATTACCTTGCTCCATTGCCTCGCCCTACCCTCCCCATTGACTGGCTGTTCAACAGTGGAGTTGTGTTTGTTCAATCACACATAATTTATACCTTTTTTTTTGTTCTTTCTGGAAAGCGGATGTTAATTTTTAGTTGAAGTGTAGCATTTTTGGCCTAATTTCAGGTTAAACAAAACTGAGATGAAAAACTTTAAAAATTCATCCACTGCCCTCCCCCACCAGCTATCACAGGAATCATGGGGTCATGTAGGTTTTCGCCAACAGCCGCATTCGCTGAATATATGACTGGGTTTCCAAGCTCCCATGTTTTGTTATAAATTGTGTACAGATGTGCATTTATACTTAGCCTCTACTTTGGAGTTTAGTTCTCAGCGGAAAAGTAGCCCACTCTTTGCACACTTCCATGTAATTCTTTGCTTCCTTTATGCCTAATCTCTCATTACAAGGCCTTGTGGTTTGTTTCCCTTATGCATCCCATAGCTTAATTTGCCACTTATCTGCTCGCTTCTTAACCCTCTTATTTTATTTTAAAATGCAAAAGAAGGGGGAGGGGACCAAGACTGCTTTATAACTGTAATAATCCAAATATGTAAATAGCATTAATAATTAAAGTAATTACTGATTAGCTAAACAGTAAGGTCAATAATAAACTGGCTGAAGGGGGACAAAAGGCTCTGTCACTTTACAGCAAAGTGACTTAGTTCTTTGTGTTCAAAAGCATTGTTCTCTTGAATGCATTCCCATTTCCATCATTAATAATTGGCTCAAAATCTGCTCAGTTATGCTGACAGGGCAAGTTACAGAAAAGAAAGGAAACATTCACTCAAGAGTTCTTTGAATTGTTCTGGCATTTATTCAGCAAGAAATTGTGATGTCCCCACTATGTGCCAAGTGCCGTGCAAGTGGCTGAATTTATTTCGGTTTCACAACTGTGCATGCGTGTTCGTGCACACATGGTTTCATTTAGTTATTTGCTTAGTTATTGTAGAATGGCACGATGGTTTTTGAACTTTTTTAATTATTATTTTAGAGGGAGAGAGAGCAGGAGAGGGGCAGAGGGAGAGAAAGAGAGAGTTCCAAGCAGGCTGTATGCTCAACGAGGAGCCTGATGTGGGGCTCAAGCGCACAACCCTGAGATCATGACATGAACTGAAGTCAAGAGTCAAATGCTCAACCAACTGAACCACCCAGGTGCCCTGCAATGGTTTGCAATCATAATCTAAATATGGCAATGCAAAGCTTCCAAACTGACTTCTCATTGCATTGCATGTTTTTTATGTCATACATCAGAAAGTATACAGTTCCATGGGGTGCCTAGGTGGTTCAGTCAGCTAAGCATTTGACTTCGGCTCTGGTCATGATCTCACAGTGTGAGTCTGAGCCTCGCGTCAAGCTCTGTGCTAACAGCTCAGAACCTGAAGCCTGCTTCGGATTCTGTGCCTCCCTCTTTCTCTGCTCCTCACGCACTCACATTTTCTCTCTCTCTCTCTGTCTCTGTCTCTGTCTCTCTCTCTCTCAAAAATAAATAAACAGTTAAAATTTAAAAAAAAGAAAGTAGAAAATTCCATCATTTGAATAGTACTTAGCACTGAAAATGATTTAGGAATGGTGGACAAAGCACCAGATTGAGAGCCATATCTGATCATGTCAGAATCCTCACTCTACATAATAGATACGTGCTTTTGGTTCCCTAATCCCTGTGAACTTCAGTTCTCACTTCTAAAAACTAGAGATAACACTAACAAGTTACTGGATTGTAATGATAAATGAAAATAAATGCTTAAAGACTTGGGCATGTAGAGAAGTCATTCATTCAGCTCATTTCAGTTTGGAGTTATTACAACCTTTATTAGTGAATGGAAACAGATTTATCTCCAAAGAAGCATCCGATCATACGTATGCTATCAAGGATGCCCATTTTACAGATAACCTTGGGAAATGCACTTTATCATGTAGAAATGCTGAGCAAATTTGACATTAGTCTCTGATGTGCCCACCATGTATTGAAGCATCTTGTAGGGTTCAGCTAAGTAGACTGGCTCCTTGTCTGATATAGTCCCCTCTGAGCATAATCTATGGCATCCTCCATTGTTTTGTGAACTAACCCTTTTTCCTCACTTTCAGCCTCCATAGTGTGTCAAAATAGTTTTTCTTCTGATGGTCCCTCCAATCTCACATTTTATTTGTAATCTAGATAGAATTACATATCATAACATACCTACTCCCTCTCAGGCGTACCCCTCCCACCATTATGTATTTTATTATCAATAATTTTTGAGATATCAGAAGCAGAAAATCAGATGCAAGGTCTCAATGCACATTCTTGAATCAGAATACACCATTCTGGGTCTTCACAGCTACACTGTAATTGATTTCCTACCTAATTAGAGGCTAGAATTGCTCAGGTGTAGATGGTCCTTCAGGACCAGACACAGTTCCGTGGAACATGAGTCCTGGAGCTAATTTGGGATTGCATAAATCTTGGCTCCACCCCTTGCTATGTGATTTTCATGGATTTCCTAACCTTCACGTTTTTCTTATATGCAGAAAAGTAGGAATGTCAATTCTGCTTTTCATTGTTGTGAGGAGTGAATGAAACAGCATGTAAAAGCACCTCGCAGATTGTAGGGTCCCCTTCTGTGCTATTTTCTCTTTTCTTCCTCTCTCCTTTTCTTCCTTCTTTTCTTCCTTCCTTTTCTCTTGCCTTTGTTGCTGTAGTTAAAGAACATTGGGTACAGAAGAGACTATGAGATTCTGAATGGAAATTTTTTCTTTAAATCTTGTATTCTCCGATTACTTTGCACACATTGTTTGACACTCTTGATCTCAGTTTTCCTATCTCTGGTATGGGTATAATTGTGCCTACTTTCTGATTTTATATGAAAATTAAATCTGATAAGGATATGGTCACACATCATTTTCCCTGGAGGGAATTCATATTCTGTCTCTATTTTCTTTCTCTGTTTCTCAGAAGGAAATGTGAAGAGAGTTTCCACTCCTATCTTGTTTCATAGTGACCCAGTAAAGTAGTCAAGAGGGACAGAATATCATAAGAGCATCTTTTACATTGTTTCTTCAGAGATCCTAGTAAATGGAAGGGCATAATAAAGAGCAGATGGTCCTTCACACAACATACCTGGAAAGACAAGAACTCTTGCTCTTCTCTGGCCTCTCAGGGTCATTCCCATCTCTGGGTTTCTCCCACAACCATTCATTCTATTTTCTTGCTTGCATATGTATGGCTTACCAGACCTTGTTCGACACATGGACTGCTCAGCGGCCCCCAAGTATGTCTACCTCCTTTCTTGTCTTGTAATTCAAACTCACAAAGAAGGAAATGTGATTGGCATCACTCATCACGTTTAAGGAAGAACTCTACAGGACCTGGGCCTTCTACCTGCTTATTATAGAGCTTGCACTGGGAATGGGTAGCCCCATCAGTGACCATCCCTTCAGTAGGGACCAATCAGAAAGATTGTCTGTCTCAGGGCACCTGGGTGGTCCAGTCCATTAAGTGTCTGCCACTTGGCTTCAGCTCAAGTCATATCTCACAGCTCATGAGATGGAACCCCATGTTGGGCTCTGTGCTGACAGTGCAGAGCCTCCTTGGGATTCTCGCTCTCCATCTTTCTGCCTCTCCCTTGTGTGCATGCAGTCTCCTCTCTCTCTCAAAATAAAAATATAAACTTAAAAAAAAGAGGAAAATTCTCTGTCCAAGGGAGAGTGTGACAATTTAAATCATAAGTGAAAGCTGAGATTGATGGACACATTGACATCCAGCCACTGCAGCTACTTGGATATTTTCCACAAATGAAATAAACTGGTCTCTGTCCTGGGTTCATGTGTTTGAAAACTCTCATATAGGCGGATTAAGGTAAGCAGAGAAAATTGAGAGAGGAAAAGGAGAGAGAAATTAAAAACATTTTTTCAATATAAACCCAAATAAAATCTTTTGACAGTATCTCCTAATTTTCTCTAGAACACCAGCAGATTCTCTGCCAATTAACTTTAGCTTAGAAGAAATTTTTCAGGCTCTGTTGTAGGTGATTTCTCTGCTAGCAGAGATAACATCCAAATAACCCGGTGATACTCTTCCACCCTAATTGTAATAAGGTTTTGAACTCAACAAAGGAGTTTGACAGAGGTAAGAAGATGCCCCTTGCGAGCATGCTCAGCGTGACCATGTGACCCAGGCAATCTCAAGGATGGTGGCATGTCAGTACCACTCTCATTAGGGCCCATTAGCTATGGAAGCAAGTCCTGGACCATAGATTGTCCACCAAGAGGCAGGGACCTCAGAAGGACACCATAAAGGAGGAGAGAAGACCCCAGAAGGCAGTAGGGATATACGAAGAAAAGAGGGAGAATCAAAGTCTCCAGGAAGTTCAGCAACTGGAAAATATTTATTCTCCAGTCCACTGGAAAGTGCAGAATTCACAGCCTAATCTCTCCTATTCAGTGGGTAATTTCAAAATGACAAGTTCTTGAGATGTTGTGAATTACCAACTTTATTTTTTTTAAAAATCCACCCATATTTAAGGAAGACCTTTCTCTTTCTTGGCATTGGTGCATTCCTCTTTTCTCAGGACTTAATAATGGAAAGCTGCTAACAGATGGGTACAAATAACCTTTTAAAGTTAAGGGGTTTTGGGGTGCCTGGGTGGCTCAGTTGGTTAAGTGGCCGATCAGCTCAGGTCATGATCTCAAGATTCATGAGTTTGAGCCCTGCGTCGGGCTCTGTGCTCACAGCTCAGAGCCTGGAGCAGGCTTTGGATTCTGTGTTTCCCTTTCTCTTTCTGACCCTCCCCTGCTCATGCACTGTCTCCCTGTCTTTCAAAAATAAAGGTTAATTTTTTTTAAAATAAATTTAAGGGCTTTAGGTTTTCAGCAGGGAACAAAAGGAGAAATACAAACATTGTCATTGATGATGAGAATTTTGCCTGACTAAATTCAAAACAACTATTACTGGACTCCCTCAGAGTGTGTAAAAGCTGTATGTGGTTCCCTTGAATAGTCCCTCATTAATGTTTGTCCATGATGTCTCCAAAATAAAGGAGATTTCTTTTCATCTGTTTGCAGATTTGAAGATCAGGTATTGCCTTGCTCAGGTGAGAGTAAAGTCAATTGCAGATAAATGGCCTTAAAATGTTTCTGCCACATGATTTTATAAGATCCTTTCTCTCAGAAGGCTTTTAGTTCCAGAATTATGCACTGTGATTGTAGGCCAGATGCTTGGGTATTCAATTTCTAGACTAGGCGAGATAGGAAAATAGCAGTGCATTGATAACTTTCCTCTGGTTTGTCTGACAGCATCTGCATCTATGATTAAAATCTCACCATAGATCCAGTGCTTCAACTTGTCTGAGCCTTGAATTCAGTGTTTGCAAACAGGCAATAGAGAGAGAGAAAGATTGGAGCAGAGTCTGTTATGTAACCCACTTGATTTGGAACATTTTGTGTAAGGCATTGGGATGAACCAAGTTTCCTAAGAAACACTGTGTCTTCCTCATGTTGCATTGAGACACTGAGGGACTGATGTCAGAAGCAGCACCTGAGATTTCAATGGAGAAAAACAGACTTAAAACCTGTGAACAGGACTGGCGACATCTTTGTGGAAATCAGTGCAGAATGAAAGGGCAGAACCCCCTGTTCCAAAAATATGAATAATTTCAGTAGGGTAACAGTGGAACATGAGACCAAGCATGGGGTCTTTATGAACCTGGGGCACCTGCGTTCTTCTTCGGACCAATCTGTGACATGATCAAATGTAGCAATTGCTCTTCAGAGTTTTCTGAAGGCAACTGATTCCTTTTTAAAAATTTTAATGTTTGTTTTTGAGAGAGAGACAAAGACAGAGTGAGAGCACGGATGAGCAGAGAGAAATTGACACAGAATCCGAAGCAGGATCCAGGCTCCAAGCTGTCAGCACAGATCTCGACGCCAGACTCAGACTCCTGAACCACGAGATCATGATCTGAGACACAGTCAGACGCTTAACTGACTAAGCCACCCAGGCGTCCCTGTGAGACTGATTAATAAAAATAACTAGCAGAGTGAAAATTTCAGAATCCACTAAATAAGTGGACCTCACCTTGCTGTTTGTGTATCCCACTGCATGTGGTAAATGCCATTTTGGTATGGTGGGGCATGCAAGGGAACACTAGGAACTCTTTCCTTTAGGAATAAGATGATGCAAAAAAAAAAAAAAAAGAATAGAAAAAATTTTTTTAAATTTAAAAATAAAATAAACGAGTAAGATGATGCTTAGTCTCCATGTGGGTACAATGCCCCACTGGGACACTGTGCAATGTGCAGTGTCACATAGCTTATGGCAGGAATCCTAGCAGAGGCACTCGTTAGCTCATTAGTAACCTTGTACTTCTGAACTGAGGCACTCAGTCCAGAGAAAGCAGGAAGAACTCTACATGCATGGAGTTAAATTAAGGCTGGATCATCCTAGGGGCAGGCACATCCCAGATGCAGCTGGAAACGGTTTTCTTACATAGAGGCAATACAAACATTCACTGCATCAGTTTTTGAACAGTTCCCAAGAGCTAATCCCTGGAAAGAGATTAGCACGGAGCTGTCATATAATAAGGCCTCAGCGAATGCCAGTTCTTCTTCTAAAACAGGAATCCTGAATATCTATTTTCATTTATGTTTCCATAAAAAGTGTGGAGATGTCAAAACAGGCTTCGGGAATGTGATTTTTGTTTGGACCATTCTGTTGCATTTGAAGAGTCTTTGAACCAAAAAAAACGGATTTGCCTGTTTGGCGGTTTGGCCATTCAAGGGTTCCTGGAGGTCAAGATAATTTCATGACCATGATTTTGGGGCAGAAAGGGACCTTTTTTGTTAAATAAACTTTAAATTGTAAAAGTTGATGATTTACAGAAAAAAATTACAAAGGTAGTCCAGGGAGTTCTCATAAACTCTACTTCCGGTTTTCTCTGTTATCAAAAAATCTTAAATTAGTCTAGCCACAGTATAAAAATTAATGAACGAACATTGACACATTGTTAGGAACTAAATAAATAAATTAACTAAAATTAAGACTATAGTTTATTCAGATTCCTTGAGTTTTTATCTATTGTTGTTGTTGTTTTTGTTTGTTTTCTTTGTTGTATTCTTTTTAGGAGCTTCAGATTCTGTGTCTCCCTTTCTCTCTGTCCCTCACCTGCCCATTCTCTGTCTCTCAAAAATGAATAAATACTAAAAGAATATAAAGTAAAAAAAGATAAATTACAAAGTGGGCTTTAAAATGTTTATTTATTTATTTCAAGAGAGAGAGAGATCAGAGAGAGGAGAGGATCACAAGAGAATCCCACGCAGGCTCTGTGCTGTCAACACAGTACCTGAAGTGGGTTTGATCCCGTGGAACTGATGAACTGGAATCAAGAGTCAGACACACTTATCTGTCTGAGCCACCCTGGAACCCCCAAGTGGGCTTTTAGATGCCATTTGCCATTGTAACACCTTGACTCCTGGCATATTGGTCCAGGATTAGAACCTAGACACATGATTTAAACCAACCAAATCTTCCATAGTCAGGGAACTGGGAAGGTCAGTCAGATGTTCTTGGGAGACCAAAGGAACATCCATGAAGAACTATATTACTGAGGTTCCTGGATTTGCTCTGGGCCTTTGGTTTATCCAAAGGATTGTTCGACTTGCCTCTGATTCTGTGTACTACTTTTCTTACAAAGCTGTTGATGACAAACCATCAGAATGAATTGCAATATAAATAATATTCACTTCTATGAAAAGCTTCAGATAGCTAAATCTGAGCACACTTCAAATGAGAGATTGGGTGAAAATGTCCAACCACCTTCTACTCTCAGCAGACTCCCTAGGGTTTGGTAATCTTCTGGGCACCTGAAGTGATCCCTTTTTTTGATTAAAAAATGACTAATGATGGGGTGCCTGGTTGGCTCAGTCGAGTAAGCATCTGACTCGTGGTTTTGGCTCAGGTCATGATGCCTGAGTTCATGGATTCGAGTCCCGTGTTGGGCTCTGCACTGACAGCACTGAGCCTGCTTGGGATTCTCTGTCTCCTTCTCTCTCTCTTCCTTTCCCCTGATTGTGCTCTCTGTCTCTCTTTCTATTTCTCATACTCTCTCCAAATAAATAAACATTTTTTTAAAAACTGACCAATGATAGTAAGAAGGCGATTCCTTTATTTTTGGCATTGATTTCTGCCTATTTCTTTTTATTCTTCCAATGACAATTAAAAAAAGATGAAGTAAAATGGAATGCTTTGGAAATATAGACAATTGATTCCTAATTCTGGTTGATTTGAATAATAAGAAAGCACATTAAAATAAGAAAAAAATTCATTCAGACATCTGCTGACAACTCAAAATGGAATACTGGAAAAGATGAAACATGTTTTGATATATTGTTTTTCAGTTCCTCAGTGTTTAATTGGTTGTTCCATTTTATTAAAAGTCCATGTTTAGAATGAGGTTACCCTGTAGTTTTTCAAAAGTTTTAGAATCTGCAACTATATGACTATATAACTTCTACTCAAAAATCTTGCTGCCCATCCCAATTCACAGACTGTAACAACTTCTATGTCCTATGAATTCGTGAAGTTTAGGCGATTCACTGTTTTTTATCTGCATGCCACCCAAATAACAATTATATAGTCCCCTAAGTCAAATCTTATATAAAAAAGATGCGGTATTACTTTATTTACTTTTTTTTTAGTTTATTTTTTGAGAGAGAGAGAGAGAGAGCAGGGGAGGGGCAGAGAGAGGGAGATAGGTAGAACACTACAGTGTCAGCGCAGAGCCCAATACAGGGCTCTGACTCAACAACCATGAGATTATGACCTAAGCTGAAATCAAGAGTCAGATGCATAACCACTGAGCCACCCAGGCGGCCCAAAAAATGATGTTATAAGCCAGGGTGATGTTCCTGAAACCCATCTTATATTATAAAAATAAGTAAAATAAAACACTAACACATACTTTAAACATTTAATAAGTTTGCAAGAATCAGTTAATATAATAACCATACCCTAAAAATCCTTTTGGGATGACATTTTCTGTAGGAGCTGAGTTTGCTGAAGATGTACAAGGAAGAAATCTGGGGAAGCTAATTTAAAGGTGCAATTCTTCTTTTCCAGAAAGACTAAACTATAGCAAGAGCGTTGTCTTGCTTTGGAACATTATAGTGACATTCAAAATTAGAGTCATCTGTTGTCTATTTACAAAGAACACAAAATTCTATGTAGAATGTGCCTCTTTTATTAATGATCTCTAGCTCTACTGACCCAATAAGCTCTTCATTGCTGAGCTCTGATGAGTGAGAGTCTATCAATTCTATCATTTATCCAGAATATAATCTGAAACAAATAGGACATAGATGAACATACATTAACACTAACAAGATGCATTTTCCCTGACTATAAACAAGTACAGTGCCACATTTATTTTTTCACCATGCAGGGAAACAGATTTTATTAATTTTTTTAATGTTTACTTATTTTCGAGAAAGGGTGAGAGACAGAGCACAGGCAGGGGAAGGGCAGAGAGAGAGGGAGACACAGAATTGGAAGCAGGTTCCAGGTTCTGAGCTGTCCGTACAGAGCCCCACTTGAGGTTCCAACTCACAACTGTCATATCAGGACATGAGGTGAAGTCGGAAGCTTAGCTGACTGAGCCACCCAGGCACCCCTGAAACAGATTTTATTAAAACGGAAGACTACTTGTCTTTTTCTTTTCAATTAATAGCACAAACTTTTTATTTTATTTTATTTTTTTAAATAGTTTATTGTCAAATTGGTATCCATACAACACCCAGTGCTCTTCCCCACAAGTGCCCTCCTCCATCACCTCCACCTCTTTCCCCCCCTCCCTTTTCCCCTTCAACCCTCAACCCTCAGTTCATTTTCAGCTTTCAATAGTCTTTCAAGTTTTGCGTCCCTCTCTCTCCCCAACTCTCTTTCCCTCTTCCCCTCCCCCTGGTCCTCCATTAGGTTTCTCCTGTTCTCCTGTTAGACCTATGAGTGCAAACATATGGTATCTGTCCTTCTGACTTATTTCACTTAGCAGGACCCCCTCGAGGTGCATCCACTTTCCTACAAATGGCCAGATTTCATTACCTCTCATTGCCATGTAGTACTCCATTGTGTATATATACACCACATCTTCTTGACCCACTCATCAGGTGATGGACATTTAGGCTTTTTCCATGTTTTGGCTATTGTTGACAGTGCTGCTATGAACATTGGCAGAACAAACTATTTTTAAATCTTTTAGCTATTGGTTTAAAGACAAAATTATATAAATAAATGGAATACAATAATTGTAAAAGTAACGATTGTAGAGCAAGAGCAGTTAACAGTGTTGAGTGTTGAGGCTGTGTAACATGCTAAACCAAGGGCACCTGGGTAACTCAGTCGGTTAAACATTCGACTTCAGCTCAGGTCATGATCTCACAGTTCTTGGGTTCAAGTCTCAAATCTGACTCTGTGCTGACAGCTCAGAGCCTGGAGCCTACTTTGGATTCTGTTTCTCCCTCTCTCTCTGCCCCTCCTCTGTTCATTCTCTCTCTCTCTCTCTCTCTCTCTCTCTCTCTCTCTCTCTCTCTCTGTGTCTCTCTCTCTGTCTCTCTCTCTACAATAAATAAGCATTTAAAAAATATAAAAAGACATGCTAAATCATGTCCATACATAATTTATTTTACTTTATTTTTTTCAGTTCCTACTTAATCTTTAAAATATCCCAGTGTGTTATGATTTACAATACCCCCCAAAGATTTATAATATCCATTTTTCAAAAGCTCAGAAACATTTTTTAATAAAATGCCTAAATGCTAATAATTGGTGAATAGAAAATCCAGAATTCGAACTCTGTTAGTTTTGATCCTAAAGCCCTTGGCTACTTTCATTATCCCACGTTATTATTAAAGTCACATCGTAAGAGAGGAAAATGAGATAGTTAAAATGTGTATTTTCTTGTACATAGCAAATCCAGCCATCTAATTTACTGGATGGGTACTGAGCATTGGTACTTAGTTTTCTCATTTGTGAAGTCTCTTTTGCCCCATGGCATAAAATGCATTATTCATAATGAAAAATTATTAATATACAAAATACCCTAACTTCATTATTCTCATTAGCTAACAAGTATGTTTTTGTTAAAGCACTAACCTTAGTCTGAAATGAGAAAACTCAGAGTAACAAGTGATTAAGGAGAGGAAAAAAATATTCCCCTGCAGGTCATCACAAAAGATAGTGTCTTTTAACTTTATCACAAACTATAACAAAATTCAAGAAATGTTTAAAAGTGGACACATTGTCATTTTCACATCTTAAATATAATTTATCACAAAACCTTACAGTTTCATAGGATATAGATGATGTAAGCAGAGGAGTAGCCTCTAAAAAGAAGCAGATCCTAATTCACACAACTATGAATGACGTAGGCTTGTGTGGCAAAAGGGATTTGCAGATGCGATTAAGTTAAGGATACTGAGATGGGTGATTATCTTGGGTTGCCTGGGTGGACCCGGTATCTTTACAGAGACCCATCAAAGAATCAGAAAAGATGTGACAATGGAGGCCATCAGAGTCTTCAACAAGCATCTGGGTCTGGAGGTGGAGGGAGTGGCCACGAGCCTAAGAACAGGAGAAGCAAGCATTTTTATTAATGTTTTTTGTGTGATAGCCAAGTTTCTGCTGAATGCATTCAAAACGCCTTTGGCAGGGCGCCTGCGTGGCTCAGTCGGTTAAGCATCTGGCTTTGGCTCAGGTCAGGATCTCACGGTTCGTGGGTTCCAGCCCCGCATCGGGCTCTGTGCTGACAGCTAGCTCAGAGCCTGGAGCCTGCTTTAGATTCTGTGTCTTCCTTTCTCTCTGACCCTCCCTGCTGTCACTCTCTGTCTCTCAAAAATAATTTTTAAAAAAACATAAAACAATTTAAAAAAACAAAAAAATGCCTTTGGCTTAAGATAATATCTGTCTCTTGTTTTTAAAATCCCATGTCTTCTGCTTTACTTGGAGAGTCTCTTATTCCTGTTTTCTGCCTCCTAATTTCACGTGTTGATGTTCTTTATGATGACAGGAGCATCTTTGGTGACATTTCTAAGGTCAGCATATCCAGCACAATGCTTGGGACACGGTAAGGACGCAACAAATGCTTTCTGAAAGCATGCAAAGTGAAACAGGAAGTGCCATTTTTCTCCCATTGAATGAAGCATGGTAATGGTTTGAAAGGTAAGAGGCAACGAGAGTCAGAACAATGCCATAAATCTGACACTTCCGTTCACCTCGCTTAAGCTTTCAGTTAAGAGTAACAGAAACTCTGAAAAGCAGTTTGACAATAGGTAGCAAGATCTTTAAAAGTTTTATATCCTTTGTCCTGGCAATTCTGTTAAAGGGAAACTAATCTAAGAATAATTATTAGATATGTACCAGAATAACTGTAATAGTGATGATGATTTATTTAGTTATTTAATTATTTTTATTTTTTGAGAGAGAGAGAGAAAATGCACGTGTGAGTGCACAGGCATGTGTGTGCACATGCACACGCAGGGGAGGGGCAGTGGGAGAGAAAGAGAGGGAGAGAGAGAATCTTAAGCAGGCTCCACACCCAGTGTGGATCCCACCACAGGACTTGGTCTCAGATCTCATGACCATGAGATCATGACCTGAGCTAAAATCAAGAGTCAGGGGCTTAACCAACTAAGCCATGCAGGTGCCCTTGTGATGAGTATTAATAAAATGCATAGAAGTGCAGAATATTATAGTGTATAAAATAATTTTGAAAACATTTCAACATCCTTGGAAACTGGAGACAGAATTTTATGCAGAATGATACAATTTGTTGTGTTTTTCTTTAAATCTTTGTCCAAATTCTAAAGTTTGCACAATTACTGATATCTTTATGAATAGAAAAGTTGGTATAAAATTTACTGACTTCATGTATGTCTGAAATTTTTTAAAAAGTGATTAAAATCCATTCATTTACTGAGAGGTGAAACAAAATGTTTTGATGTCAGAATTGTGCCAGTGGTTGACCAGCATGAATCAGATCTGATATATAATTTCTATTTATTTACCATGCTTATGTAGTAATAGCCAGTAACATTATGTCACATCAAGGTAACTTTATTACTCTGAGCATCAGACAGACGTAAAGAACTATATTGTCATGGTACATCTGGGTCACTGGCTTGATCATTTTTAACTGAATTGACTCAAATTTAAGTCAGGAACAAAATTTACCATATTTGTTCACAAAATATATTGAAGACTATTTGATTTAAGTGGCTAAATTAACAGGTATCACCACAGACTACTGCTTTTCTTCAGGAATCAAATTATAGAAAGCAATCGTGCTTAGAATAGTGCCTAGAGCCCAGTTTTGTGGCTGGCTGTATTTGTTGAATAAATAAGTTTCAGAGATTATCATATCCCAAATGCTTATCACATTCTTACTATTTCAACTTTGAAATAAGCACCTTGGGTACCTTAAAATTTCTTAGTCTTTTCTGCTATTATATTTTACTGTGTAATAAATTCACACCAATCTGTTATTACAGTAGGTACCCCTTATCCATGGTGAAATACACTCAAGAACCCCAGTGGATACCTGAATCTACAGAAACATACCTATGATGAAGTTTAATTTATAAATTAGGCACAATAAGAGTGTAACAACCACTAAGAATAAAATAAGGCAATTATAATAATATACTGTAATAAAAGTTATATGGATGTGGTCTTTCTTTCTCTCTCAAAGTATCTTATTGTACTCTACCCACCTTTCTTCTTGGAATGACTGAGGTATTGAAATATGCACCTTCTGAGATGTAGCGAGTTGAATGACAGGCACCGTGAGGGTCATCTGCTTCTGGACCGTGGTTGACCTTGGGTAACTGAAACCACAGAGAGCAAAACCAGAAATCAGGGGATATCACTGGTATAATGGAACATAAATTAATGAAACCCTACTTTGAAACTTTGCATACATTTGAGCAATATTTATTCACAGGTTTCCATTTTCTTTCAAAAATTCAACCTAGCACAAACTGCAAGGTGAAAATCAGGGAAGAACACTTTCCTCCTGATTCTCTTCAATACCATTCAACAGGGCTTATTAATTTTCAGTAAGCTCTGGGCACTTTGTGCTACGGATGCCACATGGTGTCTTTCAGAGTAGACGGGTATATTCAAGTCAGTTAGAGGCAGTGCTGTAAGCATTTCAAATGGCATAGCACCTGGGACATATGGGAATCCATGAAAGGGGATTTACTTTGCACAGTAAACACCACTGGCTGTGATAGACATTATGGCTTTTGCCTAAACATAAACAATTCCCATTCTTTTGGAAATAGCACCCTGATTCTCTGGGAGAACTATGTAATGCATGGGCTTTGGAGACACGGGTTTTTGAATCTTGACTCTGGCGCTTATTTGCTGTGTGACACGTTACTTAATATCTCTCTGCTCATCACCAATCATCTATAAAATGGGTATGATAATAGTTCCAACATTATGGGTATAGTATGAAGATTAATTGAGCAGTTATTCTAATTGCAAAAGCAGTTAGAACAGTCTCTGACACATAATAAACACTATGCATTATCTGTTAAATTAATAGACAACGCCTGTCTCCTGCATTCTGATTTCATATGGCTTTCACTCATTCCCTTGGCCAAGGAATGGCACTGGATCTAAGCCAAATCCAATCAGGCTCACTGTTAATAAGCGTCGATGTCACAGTTGCCCTGGTACATAAATTCGACAGTTACTCTATAGGGTAGATTCCTTGGAATGAGATTGCCGGGTAACAGATATAAAACATTTCTAAGACCTTGGGACACATTGTCAAACCACTTTTGAGAGAGTTTCCAAAGTTTTACTGAACTGCACTGAAAGGGATTTATTCTGGGGAGTCCTGGAGAAATTCTCCACTAGTTTCTGCAACTTGGATCCTGAGAATAGCTCAGGCGCTATATTTCATACAACAATAATTCATATTTTATTATGATAAAGTAAACACATTTGTGTGCCTTTCTACTTATTTTGTATCATTTGACCATTTTCTACTGGATTGTCAATATCTGTGCATTGCTAATATATTAGGATGAGCCTTTTTGTCAGCTATATAAATGAAAATACTCCCATACAGAAGATTTATTTAAGTTTATGACTTGGATTTTGAGTCATAGTTACGAGAGCTGTTCTGTGTCCCAGAGATATAACACAATTTCCTGATATTAGAGTGTTTTTTATTTCTTACATTTAAATTGCTGATCCATTTATAATTCATTCTCAATTATCACAACTGCCCAGATGGAGTTATTTTTGAAAGAATTTTCTTATAGTTTCTTCTAGTGTTTTTTTTTATGTGTTTACATTTTCTTTCTAATCTTTGATCTATTTAGGACACATTTTGTTGTACCTGATAATGCCTTAGACCCACCCCATTGATTCAATCATCCAGGGGGCACAAACTCTAGGATCCAGAGCTCTGAATATCTTTATTGATATGTTAATATCTTTATTGAGGTATAACTTACTATAAACTTAACTCATTGTAAATGTACAATTCAGCAATTTTAAAGTTGTTCAACAATCACTGTATATTTTTAATTTTTCTTCTTGTTCAATGACATTGTTTCTTTCTAATTATCGTAGAGTAAAACTTGTTAATTTTTGGCATGAAATTTCATCTCTTTTAACATTGGTATAGTGTCGTGTCACCATCATTGTTTCAGGAGTCAGAATACTTCTATCACCCCAAAACATGAAAGGTGAGGGTTAACAGACTTTGATTACGGTAGGTTTTCTGTATTCCCCCTGAAAAGGTAAAATACTGATTCTGGGTAGTTAACCATTTGTATTGTCACACAGACAGCAACCAAGTAATAATCACAATAGCTAACTTACAACTGAACACTAAAATTGTTCTAATAATCCTCCTAAAAAAAAGTGGTTCTATGGTCTAAATGTTTGTGTCCCCCTCAAATCTATATGTTGAAAACCTAATGGCTAAGGTAATGGTATTAGGAGATGGAGCTCATGGGGGATGATTGAACTATGAGCCTTCACGAATGGGATTAGTATCCTTATAGAAGGGGCTTCAGAGCACTCTCTCATTCATTTTTCCAGGTAAGCGCAAAGGAAGAAGTCAGCAACCTGAAACTCAGAGGAGAGCCCTCATCAGAACCAGAGAGTTCTGGCACCCTGATCTTAGACTTTCAGCCTCCAAAACTCGGAGAAATAAATTTCTATTGTTTATAAGCCACCCAGTCTGTGGTATTTTGTTATTGCAGGTTGACTAAAGGGAAAGGGAAAGAAAAAAACAAAGGCAGAGGAAACAAACAAAAAAATAAATGAGAAAATGTACGTAATTCCACACACATCAATAATTACATTCTAGGATCTAAACACACCACTTAAAACACAGAGATTATTAGAGTGGGGAACAAACATGAACCAACTATATATTGTCTATAGGAAACTCACTTCCACTATACTTACATAGGTAAAAGGATAGAAATAATATGTGCTCTGTCAACACTAATTAAAAGCAAACTGGAGTAACCTTATCAGTATCAGGAAAAGTAGACTTCACAGTAAAAAAAAAAAAAAACTGCCAGAGATAAGAAAAAAATGGGTATTAACTATTGATAAAATGGACAATGAAGAAGATACAGCAACCTTGAATGCCTTTGTACCTGTCAGCTCAGCTTTAAAACCCATGAAGCAAAATCTGATAGAACTAAAAGGAGAAATAGACAAATACACAATTGTAGGTAGTGACTTCAACACACCTCTCTCAGTAGCAGAACTAGAAGACAGAAAACCAGCAGGAGTGTCGAAGAACTGAACAATAGCATCAGCAGTGCACTGGAGTTGACATTCCGCCAAAGAACAATGGAATGCATATTCTCTTTAGGTACACACGGAATATGCCCTCCATCATCAAACCTTTACAAACTAACATAATTAAGTCATATAGAGTAAGTTCTCTGCAATCCATGTTTAGGAGATTTCCATCACTCTCTAAAGTCACAGGATCTCATCTACAGTCACTCCTTGCAAAACTCAGGCTCAGGAAATCAATTATTTGCTTTTTACTTCATACACTTGTCTTTTCTGAACAATTCACATAAATGGAATCACACAATATGTTACCATCTTTGTCTAACCTCTGCCACTTAGCATAATGCATTCAAAGCTCACCCATAATACAGCGGGTCTCAGGATTTTTTTCTATACAGTAATTTCATTGTGTAGATATACCATATTTTGTTCATCCATTTGTCAGTTGAAATACTTTAAGAATTTTTTAATGTTTATTTATTTTTGAGAGAGAAAGAGACAGAGTGTGAGTGGGAGAGGAGCAGAGAGAGAGGGAGATACAGAATCCGTAGCAGGCTCCAGGTTCTGAGCTGTCAGCACAGAGCCAGATGTGAGGCTCAAACTTGTGAACCACATGCTCATGACCTGAGCTGAAGTCTGACGCATAACAGACTGAGCCACCCAAGCACCCCTATCACTTGAAGTGCTTCAGAATGTTTTCCATTAAATCTTCATTTGTTCCAGTACCATTTAATAAAGAGACTATCTTTTCACCAATGAATTGTCATGGAGCCTTTCTCCAAAAGTAATCAACTATAAACATAAGCATTGATTTCTTATCTCTCCATTGTTTTCCATTTGTCTACATCACCATGTTGATAACTACACTCTCCTGATTACTGTAGCTTCCAGATAGGATTGAAATCAGGTAGTGTAAGCCCTTCTACATTTTCTCCTTTCTCAAAATTGTTTAGGCTCTCTTGAGTCATTGCCAGTTCCATATCAATGTTAGGATCAGCTTCACAAGTTCTGCCAAAAAAATCCTGCTAACATTTTTATAGGAATTGTATTGAATTTGTAAAACAATTTGGAAAGAATTGCCATTTAAGCAGTATTCATTCTTCCAATCTATGAGCATGGGTTTTCTCTTCATTTGTGTTGATCCTCTTTAGAATTGTTGTAAACAATTTTTCATTATTTGGTTTTATTATGTATACATGTGTGTGCAGGCATGTGCTTAATTTGTTCCTAAGTATTTTATTTTTGGTACTAATGTGATTGAATTATTTCTTAATTCCAATTTCAAATAGAAGCCAGTATATAGAATTGTATATACAATTTATTTTGTCCATCAATATACTTTTGATTTGATGATTTTGTTAAACTAGTTTATTCTACTAATTTAATTAATTTAATTTTACTTAGTATATTCCTTAAAATCTTCTAAATATAGAATCATGTCATTTATAAATGACAACAGTTTTACTTCCTCCTTACCAATCTAGATTTTTTTCAAAATTTTATTTTTCTTACAACCACTATTACAATGTAAAATAGAAATGTGAGAGTGGACAATCTTGCCTTATTCCCAATTAGAAGGGGGAAAGTATTCAGTCTTTCACTATTAAGTTTATATAAGCTGTAGGTTTTTCATAAGTTCTCTGTATCAGGTTGAGGAAGTTCCTTTCCACTTTTAATGTCCTGAGACTTATTATTCTAAAGAGGAGTTACATTTTGTCAAATGATTTTTCTAAGTATACAGAAAGAACATATATTTTTCATCTCTTTTTATTAATATAATAAAATGCTGTGCATCAAAGGTACCCAATGGTTTAAGGTGTTGCTCGATTCAGTTTCTGAAAAATTAATTAAGAATTTTGCATCTATAGGGACACCTGGGTGGTTCAGCTGACTAAGCATCCAACTTCAGCTCAAGTCATGATCTCGTAGTCTGTGAGTTCGACCGTCATGTCAGGCTCTGTGCTGACAGATCAGAACCTGGACCCTCCTTTGGATTCTGTGTCTCCCTCTCTCTGTTTGTCCCCTGCTCATATTCTGTCTCTCTATCTTAAAAAAAAAAATAAACATTAAAAAAAAGAATTTTGCATTTATATGCATCAAGGATATTGGTTTACAGTTTTATTTTCTTAGGATGCTTTTGTTTGGCTTTGATGGTAGAAAAAAACTACCCTTATAGAAAGAGTTGTGAAGTGTCTTTTCCACTATTTTCTGAAAGAGTTTGTGAAGATTTGTACTGTTCATACTTAACATATTTTATGGATTTCATCACGGAAGCCATATGGGTCTGGGCTTTTCTTCAGGGGAGATTATTAATTACTAGTGTTATTTCTTTACTTGTTAGATGTATATTTGGGTTTTCTAGGGATGCCTGGGTGACTCAGTCCTTAAGCATTTACTCTTGATTTGCACTCTGGTCATGATCTCACCGTTTGTGAGATTTGGCCTGGTGTTGGGCTCTGAGCTGACACTGTGTAGCTTGCCTGGGGTTTGTTCTCTCTCTCTCTCTCTCTCTGACCACCTCCCCCCCCCCCCCCCCAGCTTGTGTGGACATGGGCACACACTCTCTCTCTCTCAACAAAAATAAATAAACATTAAAAATTTTTAAATGTTTATTTACTTTTGAGAGAGAGACACACACAGCACAAGCTGGGGAGGGACAGAGGGAAACAGAGACACAGAATCCAAAGCAGAATCCAGGTTTTGAGCTGTCAACACACAGCTGACATGGGGCTCAAACTTGTGAGCAGCGAGGTATGACCTGAGCCGAAGTTGGATGCTCAACCACTGAGCCACCCAGGTGCCCCATTAAACATTTAAAAAATATTATTTATATATTTTAGTTTCCTATTTCTTTTAAAATCAGTTTTGGTTATTTATTTGGTTATTTTGGTTAATCTTCATTTAACCCAAAAAATTTTAATGTTTTTTTAATGTTTTATTTTTGAGAGACAGAGAGAGAGAGAGCATGAGCAGGGGAGGGTCAGAGAGAGAGGGAGATAAAGAATCCGAAGTAGGTTCCAGGCTCTGAACTAGCTGTCAACACAAAGCCCGACACGGGACACGGGGCTCGAACCCACAAACTGTGAGATCATGCCCTGAGCTGAAGCCGGACGCTTAACTGACTGAGCTACCCAGATGCCCTAAGCTTCATGTAATCTAAATTATCTAATGTGTTGGCATATAGTTTGTATGTTATAATACTTTTAATTTCCTGGTAGTAATGTTTACCATCTTATTTTTGATTTTGGTAATTTGTGTCCTATTATTTGTCAGTTTAGTAAAAGTTTCTTTCATTTTAATTTTTTTAAGATTTTTTTAAGCAATCTCTACACCCAAAGTGGGACTTGAACCCACAACTCCAAGATCAGAGTTGTATGTTCAACAGATTGAGATAGTCAGGTGCCCCTTATTTTAATTTTTGACCTCAAAAAGCAACTTTTGATTTCTTCAGTCTGTGATATATATTTTGTTTTTAGAGATTTTTAATTGTTTTCTTTTTTGTAATTTTTAGCATTTTCTTCCTTCTAGTCATGCTGGGTTTAATTTTTACATCTTTTTCTACTTTTTTAAGATTAAAGTTTAAGTCACGGTTTTTAGAACTTCCTTATTTTCTGGTATAGATATCTAATGCTATGGAGTTTTCTCTAAGCACTGTCTTAAATGCATCAAATAACTTTTGATATATTGTGATTTCATTCTCATTGATTTCAATATTTTTAAATATTCCCTCTAGCTTTTCTCTTTGTATATAGGTTACTTAGAAAAGTATTTTTTAATTTCCATACATTGAGAGAGATAGCTTTCGAAGATTTTTATTTGTTGATATTTCAAATTAATTCTATTGTGATAAAGAAACACACACATATATTTATATTATATGTATATTTAAAATATACAAATATATATTTTAATTTATTGAGATGTATTGTGGCCCATCATATGCTCTGCCATGAAGAATGCTTTTCATGTGTGCTTAAAAATACTGTCCATGAACATCTATTCTGTAGCAGTTGAGTGAAACATTGGTATGTCAGTAGAGTCAAATTGTTTGATGGTCTTGCTCAAGTTTTCTTCCTGATCTTCTACTTATTTGTCTTATCAATAATTGAAAGTGAACAACTGATATTTCTGGCAATTACTGAATGCTTGATATCTCCTTTTAATTTGTTAGTATCTTGTTTTCTGTGCTTGGGTTTCTGTTGCTAGATGTGCATATACATTTATAGTTGTTATTGAATTATTGATGTACTGTAATTTCCCTCTGTCTTAGGACATTTTTAAAATTTAAAGTATATTTTAAATGCAATTGGAATTATAGAATTAGTTCTTTTCTTATGTTTAAAAAATTCAATATGGTGCTCTTTGCTTGTTGAGTAAATAATCCATTCATATTTATTATCTTTTTTATATGACTGAATTTTTATATGCAAGTTTTCTTTGTTTTTCCATTTGAATACTATTGTTTTTATCCTTTCATTTATCCTTTAATGCTTTCTCATGGAGTAAATAAAAACATTATTTTTACTTCTGTTGTGTTCTTTTTTTCAAAATAATAGACTTTATTTCATAGAGCAGTTTTAGGTTTACAGAAAAATTCAATAGTACTTTCTATTCAAAGTCTCAGAGGTGCCTGGGTGGCTTAGTCACTTGAGCATCCGACTTCGGCTCAAGTCATAATCTCATGGTCTATGAGTTCGAGTCCGATGTCAGGCTCTATGCAGACAGCTCAGAGCCTAGAGCCTGCCTCAGATTCTGTGTCTCCCTCACTCTGCTCCTCCCCTGCTCATGCCTTGTGTCTCTCTGTCTCTCTAAAACAAATAAACATTAAAAAAATAAAAAGTAAACAGAGTTCTTATACACTCCCTCTTCTCTCTCACACATACACAATTCCTCCTATCATTAACATATTGCATTGTATGGCACATCTGTTTTAATTGGTCATACAATATTAATGCATGATTATTAATTAGTAATTAAAGTCCATAGTTTACAATATTGTGTGCTTTATAGTTCTATGGGTTTTGACAAATAGCATGTTATGTATCCACTATTACAGTATTATGCAGAATAGTTTTACCACCCTGAAATTTTCCTGTGCTTTACTTTTTCACTGCTCTTTTCTCCCCATTTTGTTTTTTATACATTATTTTGAATCATCTTTTATGGTTGCTTTACCATTAACATATATCAAAATACTTTGGAATGATACTAATTTAAATATATTAAAATATAATCCCTTTGCTCTACTATGTTTCCCTTTCTTTCCTCTTCTTTTTGTGGCTATTTATAAAAGTGTTTATAATGATCATTTTATACCAACCTATGTAGTTTTTATTTTTATTTATTTTTATTTTTTGAGAAGGAGAGAGCACTAGTGGGGGAGGGGCAGGGATAGAGGGAGACAGAGAATCTGAAGCAGTCTTCAGGCTCCAAGCTGTCAGCTCAAAGCCTGAACTGGGGCTTGAGCTCACAAACTGAGATCACAACCTGAGCTTCAGTCAGATGCTTAACTGACTGAACCACCCAGGCACCCCCCTCCCCCCACCAACCTATGTAGCTTTTAAGAGTCATGAAAAGAATTAATAAAACTCTACATTTATAGAATTTTTTACAGTAAGCCACATATTTATCAGATCTGGAGTCTTCATTTTTTTATGTGGATCTAAGTGGTCCTGATATTTCCATTCAAAAAGCAGGCTTATCTTTTGTATTTCTTTTTAAACAAGTCAACTAGTCAAAAATTATCTCAGTTTTTGTTTATCTGCCAATGCATTTGTTTTGCTTTCATTCTCAAAGGCTAGTTTTGCTAGAAATAGAATCTATGGTTGACTATTTTTTTCTCTCACCATTCAGTCTATGGCATTCCACTGCCTGTGACCTTCATTGTGTCTGATGAGAAGTCAGTTGTTAACTGTATTGTTGAAAGGGGCATCCAAACTTCAGGCTGTTTTCCAGCGTGTGCTGGCTTTTAATTTCTACCACGTTCTTTCACGTATTCTCTGTTCACATACTGTTGGCCAAATACGTGTGGCTTGACCAGCTATGCATATATAAGTTCTCAGCTTAGCCCCGGGTATATGGATACCTTATCAAGAGCCATTTATCTGTCTTTCAAAACTACTTGCTACATCCTAGACTAGTCCTGTATACTGTTGCTTTCATTCAAGTCATCCTGAAATCTCAGGGAAATGGAGCCTCCCGTCTTTCTTATTTCCTTGCCACCAAGATTACTGCATTAACAGACAACACTCCAAGTCCAGTGGGCCTCCATTACCAGTGAGGGAAATTTTACTGTTTTCCCAGCCTGCTCTACCCTGTTTAAACATTAGCACTGACAGTGTGGGGAAGTTGGATGGAGTGTTCAGTAATTTTCATGAACAAATAGTTCTCGGTTCATTCCATGTCTTTGATTGAATTCCAGATTGCTAAAAAGATTGTTTTTGACAGTCTCATCCAGATTTATAATTGTCTTTTAGGACAGGATTTGTTGACCTTCTCATTCTGTCACACTGGGACTTGCTCTCAGGAAAAGAAAACTTTTGTCCAAAGAGAAATTTTAAAATACAGCATAACATAAAAACCTGGAGACAAAATCTTCCTGTTTCCTGCCAAATTAGGTCTATACTCCCAGTCCAAGTTTATGGCTCACGTTCTTGATGCTTGTCTGCCTTTAAAGCCTTGTCTTTCATTTTGAGGTTGGCATGGCTGAAGACAACTCAACACTTCTCTCTTTTCTCTAGAAACCATCCTCTTCTGTAAACCTAGATAGTTTTCTATCATACTACATGTACATCTCTTAAAGATTCCTCTATTATTAATTATTTCTATGCAGGGCAGTGCCTGGATGGCTTAGCCGGTTAATCGTTCAACTCTCGATTTCAGCTCAGGTCATGATCTCACTGTTCATGAGTTTGAGCCCCATGTCAGGCTCTGCACTGTCAGTGCTTGAGATTCTCTCTTTCTCTCTCTTTCTCCTCTCTCTCATAAATAAATAAATAAACACTTAAAAATGCTTCCACCAGAGTATATTTCCCCCACATGGTGGTATTCCTTCTCCCAAAATGAGTATAATTCAGATTCTTAAACAGGAAAAACATCACTAAGTGCTTATTTCATGAAACAGGCAATGAAAATGATATATTTTTGGTTGAGAAGAAGTCATAGAGGGTTTTGGGGTCTGTTAGAGTAAAAGAAATGTTGAAAATACAGGCTTTATGAAGTTCAGGATCTTGGTCTTTATTTCTTTACCAAGGAGGCAACTTCATTAGTTGTTATCTAACATGGAAGCAGGGGAGTTGGAGTTTAAATGTGTTTGAAACAGCCCAGACTGAGGGAAAACCAGATTTGGATAAGAGAAAAATGAAAGATGACAGATGGTCTTCAGAGCAGAAGAGCATGACCACCCTATTCTGAAAGGGCTCTGGAAAGAGCATAAAGTCATCTTGAATGGAAGGGAGAATTTCTTTTTTATTTTTTCTTTTCTTTTTTAATTCCTTTAATGCTTATTTATTTTTGAGGGAGAGAGAGAGAGAGAGAGAGAGAGAGAGAGCGAGCGAGCTGGAGAGGGGGTGGAGGAGGGGCAGAGAGAGAGGGAGGCAGAATCCCAAGCAGTTTCCACTCTGTCAGCGTGGAGACTGATGGGGGGTTTGAACCCATGAACCATGAAATGATGATCTGAGCCGACATCAAGAGTCAGACGCTTAACTGATTGAGCCACCCAGGCCTCCCTCTTTTGTCTTTTTCTACATTCATATTTTTAATGAGTTGCAAAACTGACAGTGAGATTAAAATCTCATGATACACGTTCATGTTGATCAGTTCCACTGAATTGTTTTACAGATTTTCCTTTTTTCTCTGATAGAATAATCATGTGCATTGGAGGGGCACCTGGGTGGCTCAGTTGGTTAAGCGTCTGACTTTAGCTCAGGTATGGTCTCTTGGTTTGTGAGTTTGAGCTCTGTGTTGGGCTCTGTGCTGACGGCTAGGAGCCTGGAGCCTGCTTTGGATTCTGTGTCTCCCTCTCTCTCTCTGCCCCTCCCCGGCATGCACTCTGTCTGTCTCTCTGTCTCAAAAATAAATAAACAGTAAAGACTAGCAGTTTGTATCCACTTAAAAAAATGATGTGCATGGGAGAAAATTTCTTGGATTGTTTAGTAATCGTACACTAACACCCAGTCCATTTTATGTTACCTAGAACAAAGTTTACAACTCACACTTGTGAAATGTCCATTGACATCTGTCATCCTTTTTCACTGCCTGTGCATATCAGAATAAACTCAGATAATAATTTTGTTCTGCTATAAGTTAAAACTTATATCCTTCTAATGACTAAAACACTTAGTTCAATCTTATTTGTTCCTTGTGAGAAAAAATGCTGAATTTTACTACCCACTCCATCACTCACTTACTTTATGGCTTGCATAATTTTTCTGCTTTCTGACTATATTTCAAAATAGTCAATTTAAAGATCTCACCTGAAGGCATCTATGTTTGCAGCTTGAAGTTAAAAACATTAAATAAACCACAAGTGAGCATAGAAGCCAGAGGGACGCACTTTGAAAGCTTAGACAACAACAAAATGTCTTCTCCTTTGCTAACATAATCCCTTTCCATTATCTCTACTTCCCCTTATTTTTGTCCATAAACATTATTTTGGCATCTGTTAATATTTGAATAATTCCTAATTTTGGTTAACCCTCTAGCTCCAACCAAATAGTTGCTCAGAGTACAATTTCTTGGACATTAAATGAAAGGATTATGTTAAGAATCCAGTGTATGGCTTAAAATAGAATTTTGAGAAGCAGTTTGGTGTCCTCCTGGAAAAATGACACTGCATCTTATAGTAGGGCCATAAGGGGATGAGGGGAGTATTGGCAGAGAGCCAGAGTTTTGTGTTAACTTCAAGAGCAGAGGTGATTTTTAATGCTTCAACATCATTCATGAAATATTATATATATAATTTGTACTCACAATAACAAGCATGCTCTCCAAGGAAACATTAAAATAAATAGCTTCTTTAACTCTTTTGTACCTTGATCATATCTTATTTTGATGAACCCATAAAAAGGGAAGGTAAGATTGATGTTGGACAGATCAGTAGGCCAATCATGTAGTTTATTACATATTTATGACTCTGAAAGATCAAAGGATGTTTTTATGCACATAACTTGGCAAATGCATTTTGCCACGTTCAGATATGTTCCAAGTGACTTCAGTGGGGAAGTGAAAAGATCTGGCGCTTTGCCTGTAATGCTATTTGGCAAGACATTGAATGATGGTGGGATTTGAGAACACAGTACCATACTGTATTACATGTACATGTGTACACACTCTGTATATGTGTGCATACATTCACTGGTGTATAGGAAACGTGCGACTGTATACACACGCCATGTAAATATGCTAAATTACATAATCAGAGTAACTGGATAAGGTAGTGGTATTTCTATGTACAAATAAACTATACATTTGGAAGAACTGCACTATTCTTTCTTATCATAACATTTTCAAGAGAATTATCAATAAAAATGTTATCATTAATCCCCTATGGTTTTTTAATGTATACTTATTAATAAAGTCCTGTGTTAACTGGACTGTGTTAGCCAAATGTTAACTGTCCAACATTTTGAAGGATGTGCACATTGACCCTTTCCACTGGATGGGCAAGGATGTGACATGAGGTCTGACTCCTGCCCCACAGACGGGGGCCCCCCAATCTTTTAGAACCCAGTGATCTTTCCTGACTCCTACATGTTTTATTTTGTTTCATGTGTGACATATGTGAGTGTGTTGTCGGTGATTTAGTCTGGATGTTCTCTAACCGTTACAAATTCAACCATTCCAATTATCAAAGAGGTCAAGCCTCTCCTTAACAAAAACACTTTGAGTTTAACATTAGAATTTGAAGGGGCGCCTGGGTGGTTCAGCCGGTTAGGCATCTGACTCTTGATTTCTGCTCACGTCATAACATCACAGTTTGGGAGTTCCAGTCCTATGTCAAGCTCTGAGCTAACAGAGCTGAGTCGGCTTGGGATTCTTTCTCTCTCTCTGCCCCTCCCCCACTTACTTTCTCTCAAAAATAAACATTTAAAACATGATAATTTTCAAAAATCCATACATTTTGATTAAATTTTTCTTTATTCAAATTATGTTTTCTCTTACTTTTTAAATATCAACAGATTGTTAAAATCACACCATCTCAGGATTTTTCAAAGCATGATGCAAAGAACACATGAATCATTTGGATGACTGTGGGGGCCACTTTAGAAAGAGTGCCTTGATGAAATACATTTGAGAAATTTGGGTGAAACAATTTTAAATTACTTCCTATAGTATACACAGTATGGGATTAGAAATTACTAGGAAACTAGTCCAGCATTTCCCCGAATGATCAGCATCAGTAATTCTTTGTGCATTGTGTCAAGGACATTTCACAGAATGTACTCAAGTAAACATCTGATTATCTGACGAATTCACATTTGAAACCTTAATTTATAATACACTTACTGCTAGTTGTTGAGTATTTACACCCTCTTAGTTATTTTACTATTCGCTTAAATACTCTTTATCAAATCCTTAAAACATTCTACAGATGAGAAAAGTCAATCAGGGACTACATGGCTACTGTCAAAGTTAGGATTTGACCTAGACCTTTGTCCAATGTCAAGGGTGATATTTTAAGTCATATTGAAAAAATGTTATTGTGTTGAAATATTTTTATTAGAGTACTAGTCTTCACTAATTCAGACATGATGAGAAAGCCTATTTATAAATAAATAGCCTGGGGCTATTTATTCTGTTCCATTTTTTTATACTCTTATTTTTATGCCAGTACTCTGCTGTTTTGGCTACTATATCTTGGTAGTAAATTTTAAGGGTCCTGGTTGGTTCAGTTGGTTAAGCATCCGACTTTGGCCCAGGTCATGATCTCACAGTCTGTGGGTTCAAGCTTCACCATGTCAGGCTCTATGCTGACAGTCCTGAGCCTGGAGCCTGCTTCGGATTCTGTCCCTCTCTCTCTGTCCCTCCCCCACTTGTCACTCTCTATCTCTCAAAAATAAATACATAAATAAGTGTTAAAATGTTTTTTTAAAAATTTGAAATTGGTGGTATACTGCTTTAGACTTTGTTCTTTTTACTAAAGATTGCTTTGGCTTTTCGCAGTCTTTTGTGGTTTTGTATGAATTTTAGGATGATCTCCTCAATTTCTGTAAAACATGCCACTGTAATTTTAATAAAGATTGCATTGGCTATTTAAATTGTTTTGGATAGTATGGACATTTAAAACTATTTATTCTCCTAGTTCATGAACATGGAATATCTTTCTGTTTGCTTGTGTCTTCTTCAATTTCTTTCATCAATGTTTTGTAGCTTACAGTGTACAGATCTTTCACCTCTTTTGTTAAATATTTTTAATGAGTATTTTTTTCTTTTTTATACTATTTAAATGGGATTCTTTTCTTCATTTATTTTTTGGATAGTTTCTTGTTAGTGTATATAAAATTCAACTGATACTTGCATGTTGATTCGTATCCTGAAACTTTACTGAGTTAGCTTTCAAGATCTAAAAGTTTCTTGGCAAACTCTTTACAGTGTTCTGTATAAAGAACACTGTAAACAGAAACAATTTAACTTATTCCTTTATGATTTGGATGCTTTTTATTTCTTTTTCTTGTCTAATTGCTCTGGTTAGGATTTCCAGAACCACACTGAATTAAAGTGGTGAGAGTGGGTATCCCAGTGTTAGTCCTAATATTTTCACCATTGAGAATAATGCTGTGGGCTTGTCCTATATGGTCTTTATTATGTTGAGTTACATTTCTTTTCTTCCTAATTAGTTAATAACTTTTATCAAGAATGGATGTTGATATTTGTCAGATGCTTTTTCTACATTTATCGAGATGATCACACATTTTTTATCATCTGTTCTGTTAATGTGGTGTGTCACATTTATTGATTTGTGTGTTGAATTGCTCTTGCATTTAGGGATAAATCCCGTTTGATCATGGTGTATGATCCTTTTGATGTGCTGGTGAATTCCATTTGCTAGTATTTTGTTGAGGATTTTTTGCATTTGTGTTCATCAAAAATATTGTCCTTGATTATTGTCCTTAATTATCTTTTCTTACAGTGTCCTTATCTAGCTTTGGAATAAGGGTAATGTTGGCCTCATAAAATGAGTTTGGAAATGTTTCCTTATCTGCAAGATTTTGGAAGAGTTTAAGAAAGACTGATATCAATCTTTTCTTAAATGTTTAGTAGAATGCCCCAGTGAAGGGGCGCCTGGAATGGCTCAGTCACTTAAGCGCTCGACTTGGGCTCAGGTGATGATCGCACAGTCTGAGTTTGAGCCCTGTGTCAGGATCTGTGCTGATAGCTCAGAGCCTGAAACCTGCTTTGGATTCTGCATCTCCCTCTCTCTCTGCCCCCCTCCCACTCTCACTCTGTCTCTTTCTCTCTCAAAAATAAAAAAAGGTTAAAAAATTAAAAAGAAAAAGAGAGAGAATGTACCAGTGAAGAATCAGACCTGTACTTTGATTACTGATCCAATCTCCTTACTCGTTGTTGGTTTGTTCAAATTTTTCTATTTCTTCATAAATCAGTCTTTGTATACTATATATTTCTAGGAATTTATCCTTCTCTTCTAGGTTTTACAATTTGTCAGTTTACAGTTGATCACAGTAGTCTGTTATGATCTTTATTTCTATGCCATCACTTATAAGGTTTTTTCTTTCATTTATAATTGTATTTATTTAAGTTTTTGCTTTTTTCTTAGGTAATATAGCTAAAGTTTTGTCAATTTTGTTTATCTTTTCAAGAAACCAACTCTTAATTTCATTGAGCTTTGTTTTTCTAGTCTTTATTTTAATAAAATAAGATCCTTATCTCACTCCATACACACAAAATCAACTAAAAATGAATTAAAGATTTAAATATAAGATCTGAAACCATAAAGCTACTATAACAAAACACAGAGAAAAAACTTTTGATACTGCTCTGGAGAAAGATTATGACCCCAAAGCACAGTCAACAAAAGTGAAAATAAACAAATGGAATTGCCTGAAACAAAAATAATTCTGATCAGCCAAAGAAACAATCAAGAAGGTGAAAAGATAACCTGTGGAATGAAAGAAAATATTTGTAAATAGAGGTTAATGTCCCAAATATATAAGAAACTCAAACAATTCAATAGCAAGAAAACAAATAACCCAATTAAAAAATGGGCAAAGTAGCTGAATAGGTATTTCTTAAAAGAAAAAAAATACAAATGGCCTACATCACTCATCATCAAGGAAATACAAATTAAGATCATAATGAGATATCACCTTCTGCCTGTTAGAATGGCTATTACAAAGACAAAAGAAAAGAATTGGCAAGGATGTGCAAAAAAGGGAATCCTTTTACACTGTTGATGGGAATGTGAATTGGTGCAGTGATTATGGAACACAGCATGGAATTTCCTCAAAAAGTTAAAAATAGAACTCATATATGATCCAGCAATCCCAATTCTGGGTATATATCCAAAGGAAAGAAAACCATTATCTCAAAGAGATACCTGTACTCTCATATTTATTGCAGCATTTTTCACAATAGTCAATATATGGAAACAATCCAAATGTCTATTGACAGATGAATGGATAAGGAAGAAGAATGGATAAAGAGGATTCCTCTTTCTTTCTATCTCTATAAAATGCATTATAATTTCATTATATTAAATATATATGTGAATGGAATAGAATATTTTTAAGCCATGAGAAAAAAGGAGATTCTGCCTCTGAAAATAGGGTTGCAATTTGAGGACATTATACTAAGTGGAAAAAAAGAAAAATGATGGAGAAAGACAAATATTGTGTGACCTCACTTATATGTGGAATTAAATAAACAAAAGTCAGTCTCATAGAATGGTGGTTACCAGAGACTGGGTGGTGGGGAGTGGAGAAAGGAGAAGATGTTGGTCAAAGGCACAAAGTTATAATTACATAGGATACAATATCTCTTGATATATAATGTACAGGCATGATGACTAATATTTAATAATACTGTATTGAACACTGGAAATATATTAAGAGAATAGATTTCAGGTGCATTCATTACACACCAAAAGTGGTAATTCTGTGAAGAGATAATATGTTAATAAACTTGGTTATAATAATCATCACACTATTTGTATATCAACTCATCAAGTTGTATACCTAAGATATATATGATTTTCATAAAAAATACATACATAAATGAGAAAAAAGGATGGTAAAAGTTTGTATGAAATTTCGTACTACACAATTTATACACATTGTGTGTATAAATATTAAGACTAAGCCATTTTTAGTTTGCCAAATTTACTCTTGCAAATCATTTTGTCCCTAAATAGTAACCCTAAGTGCATGTTTGAAAGCAAAATCTGTTCTTCAAATATGCTAGGTGAGTGTCATTGCTTATGTTTGAGCTTTATATGCTTGGAAAAAAAAGAGTAATTTCTGATTAGGATTTAATACAATTTGATTGATTCGTAAAGCTGAAGAAGGAAAATGTCAAAATGTGCTAATATATACGGAACCTGCCAACACCATGGAGAGAAATATCAGTATTACCTGGAGCTAGAGCAGCTCCGGGCTTATCACTGCATGACTGTTGCTATCATACATATGATATCATTAATGCGTGTGTTCGGGAGGGGGTGGGGGGTGCCGTCTACTTAAGATGTGCTTCATGTCTTGATTATTTGCAGAGCTAAAAAAAAAAAAAAAAAAAAAAAAAGACAGCCTAGGAAAAACTGCAGGCATCCGGTGATTGAATTTGTGTTTTTCTGAAAAACTATTATCTAAAGCTATAAATTTGGGGCCAAAAGTGTAGCCAAATATGTGTGGGACTTGATATTCTATTAAATAATTATTATGAGTGATCTTCTCTCTCTCTCTCTAGGCTTTCTTGATCCCATTTTTGTCAAATTCCAGTCAGATTTACACTCAAATGGGTACTCTAATGGATTATATACTTATTTAGTAATGTTTTATTTATTTCTGAGAGAGAGAGAGAGAAAGAGAGAGAGAGAGAGAGACAGCACACACATCCGGGGAGAGGGGCAAAGAGAGAGGGAGACACAGAATCCAAAGGAGGCTCCAGGCTCAGAGCTGTCAGCACAGAGCTTCATGTGGAGCTCAAACCCATGAACCATGAGATCATGACCTGAGCTGAAGTTGGACGTTTAACTGACTAAGCCACCCAGGTGCCCCCTCTAATGGATCTTTTAAAAGTAGATAGAAGCTAAAGCTTCACTGAAGGAACCCCTGGCTAAATGCTTTGAAATAATATATATCCACATGATTTGTAAAAATTGAGAGAGTATTAGCACTTATAAAAAGCCAGATTTTAATTGTTTTCTCATTGTTTTGCAGTAAAAACACCCTCTGATAAAAAGAGTTTCTCTTATATATGATTTAAAATTTGAAATCATTCCTAAAGAGACCAATTCAAGCAGGGTGATCCTGCCTTAAACAAGAGCAATGGAAATGCTACAGTCTTTAAGAACTTGGACTTGGCACCCAGACTGCTTGGGTATGAATGCTAACTACTTGTTAGCCTATTGCTTGGGTGACTTATTTAACATCAGTGGATGCAGACTGATAACTATGCTACATGAATATTAAAACTAATAGGAGAGTTCGCCAGATAGTGACATTCCTGGACCACTGCCGCCCATCATGGACCCATCAAACACTTATCGAGTGTCTTCTAGATGCTAGATTCCACAAGAGATGAGCAGATTTACCTGCCTACAGACTAGCCAAGGCTTTATACTCAGAAATACTGTTGTGTTATGCTCTTCGGGAATCTGTGAGTCTTAACTTTTAAAAACTTGCCTTTCACATTATAAGAATGAAAGAAAAGAAAGAAAAAAGAAAGAAAGAAAGAAAGAAAGAAAGAAAGAAAGAAAAGAAAGAAAGAAAAAAAGAGGGAGGAAAGAAAGGATGGGAGGGAAGGAAGGAAGGAAGGAAGGAAGAAAGGAAGAGGGAGGGAGGGAAGGAAGGAAAGAGAGAAGGATGAAGAAAGAAGGAAAGAAAGAAAAAAGACTAATTTGATGGTAGAAAAGCTGACAAATACTACCTCAACCAGGTAACCAAGGTTAATGTCATCAGTGATGAGTGCTGTTGGTGGGATGTACTTTTGATATGATAGAATGAGAAAGTCACATTACCTCTGTGTTCCTCTTCTCAAAAGCCTGCAGCTCTAGTTCAATCATGAGAGAATCATCAGATAAATCCCAACTAAAGGACTTTATTCAAATTACTTCGCCAGTATTTTTCAAAATGGGGCACCTACGTGGCTCAGTCGGTTAAGCCTCTGACTCTTGATTTCGGCTCAGGTCATGATCTCATGGGTTCATGAGATCAAACCCTGCATTGGGATGTTA
>PJEM01006749.1:0-65790 GCA_004023845.1 Helogale parvula | reverse complement strand
ATGCAAGGCTGGAACTCATGGATGGTGAGATTATGACCTGAGTCGAAGTTGGACGTTTAACCGACTGAGCTCCCAGACATCCCTAAAGGCCACTTTGTCAATGAAGTTTGGAATATCAGAAACATGTTGTAATGCCAACCCAATAAATAATTTTCATTGGTATTTGGAGTAGAGGTGATAGAGATTCCCCCCCCCCAAATATCCTAAATTATTCTTGTAACCAAGAATTTACTGCTGCATTTCCCACATTTGAATTCTGAAGGGGGTTATTTCTCATAGGTTTAAATAAATTGGTGGTTGATCATGATAACCATAGTGGTAAAAACTGATAATTTAGGTCCCAAATGATACAGAGAAAAAATAATCTACCTTTTGCAGAAAAAGAGGAAAAAAGTAAGAGCAAGAAAGAGATTTTCTAAAAAATATTGAGATGTTGTTTCAAATACTGAAAATTCAAAAGCTGACCTGGAATTGGTGGTTGATCATGATAACCATAGTGGTAAAAACTGATAATTGGTCCCAAATGATACAGGGAAAAAATAATCTACCTTTTGCAGAAAAAGAGGAAAAAAGTAAGAGCAAGAAAGAGAGATTTTCTAAAAAATATTGAGATGTTGTTTCAAATAGTGAAAATTCGAAAGCTGACCTGCAACACTGTTATGTTAATTCCAACTAAATTTATCCCTAGGCTGGGCTAGAATTGCCAAATCAATTGATGCATAATAGAATATGTTGTCTTTTTGTTACATGGTATGGATCTTTCTTAAATATCAAGGAGGTCTTGAATATATGCATTTGGTGTGAGGAAATTAAGGACACTGGTTTCAGTGACTTGTTTTAAAACAAGGTCATAAATGTGGGTAAATTCTAAGGACTGCATCTTAGTACTTTATTAGAATTTCCTAATCTTTGTTGGGATCAACACCTGGGTGGCTCAGTTGGTTAAGCATTCAACTCTTTGATTTCCACTCTGGACATGATCTTATAGTTCTTGTGTTTGAGGCCTGAGGCGGGCTCTGTGCTGATACCCCAGAGCCTGCATGAGATTCTCTTCTTCTCTCTCTCTGCCATTCCCCTGCTCACTCTCTCTCTCAAAATAAACAAATAAACTTAAAAAAAAAAGAACCAACAAATCCTGGAAATGCTCCATGAAGAAGTATGTTTGAACCTTTCCCAAACTTCTGATGTCACTTTCTTTTGGTTTCTTTTCTCACAGTGAGCTCAAAATGTCTTTATGGGAGCAGAGCCTTCCAGGTAGGGGATTGGCTTTGGTGCTCCACACAGACTTCAGAGACACATCCAGGAGGCTGTAATTGAGGGAGACAGTACTGTCAGTACATGCACCTAGAGAGTTCCAGAGCCCAAGAGTGGAGCATTCATCATTATGATTCCACCTGACACTTGACTGAAAGCATTTTGTACTAATTTACTTTGTGCCTGTCCAGACGGTCTAAAAAGAAAGCATGAGGGGGCAATAGGTGTCTATTAAACAGAATAAACAGCTCCTGGAAAATGAATGATTACACACTTGTGGCTTTTGGAGGGTTGGAGATTACACTGAGGGGCAGGGAACATGGAGGAGGAGGGAAGGATTGGCATTCTCTCTAGCAGCCTGGCCGGCATTTCTGGGTCTCCTGTCTCATGACTCTGGATGGCCCACAACCACAGGAGCCTGGAGATTCCTGGCCACAGGGTGGATGGGGGAAGTAGCCAGTGCTTTACCACCAGACATGCCATTCTTATTCTGAATGGGTTTAAAATCTACTTGGTAATTACTTCCAAATCTCTGATGAAATAGACTTGAGTCTCTTTTCACAGACTATATTTTCATATTTTATCTCTACCTAAACCCAAATGCTCTGGGGTGGTTTTAGGCCTCTGCTTATGGTTCAGTTAAAAACAAACCAAAAACAAAACAAACAACCAAAAAAAGCATTCAGCTTATTGTCACAGTTATCCAGATTTCCTGATAGTATGCAAGAAAAACTAAGGTGAAGGACAGGGAATCAAAGAACTCACTCTGGGCCCTAGGAGCTGAAATCCTGTTTTCTGCTGAAGAGTCAGGAGGAAAGCAAAAAAGTAAGAAGATGGTCTAATAAGAAACACATGTTTCTTTGAAAGCTAAACACAGCTGGGACCCCAACAATGTCCTACTCCCTGTCTTCACCTTCTGCCTCTTCAGGATCGCATTATCATTGCTGGTAGGTCTGATTATCTGTTTGGACTATCAGTAGGAAATGTGGCAATATTCAAGAGGGAATAGATATGAATCCTATTTCTAGACTGTAGTTAATCAGAAAAGTCAATCATATTTTTCAAAGACCAAAACAATGGGTTTTATTAATAATCCTCAGTGTCTTTAGACATCTTAAGTCATGGGATATTTTTTAAACCACTTGCAGTCTGACCTCTACTCATTTAACTTTTTAAATAAATAATGAGATTCAAGGATTCTTTAGGTCTTTTAGAAAAATGGTAAGATTAGAATACTGAGTGTTCAACTCATGGCCCAATTCCTTCCCTTTTTGTTGGCAAAAGGTATATATGGTTTGAGGTGCATCAGATTGTATTTATCTCCATAAATATTTTCCTCATTTGCTGTATAGCTTTGTTCACTCTTCTAGATGGGGTCATAACACAAACATTTTTTAGAAAATGAAACATAATAAGACAATAGTTTAAACAGTAATGCCTTGACAGAAATACCATAGCAAATAAGCATAGGACAGATCGAGAGAGACACAGTTGTATCCTGTGGAAAGTGTGGAAAACCACAGAGCATGCTGTCCCAGATGGGATTCTTACACTAACAGACTTTCAAAAAAAAATCCATACCATTCCCAAGTTCAGAGATCTAATATAATAGGAAGAGGAGGAGAGGTGAGCTTTGTCAGCTTTACAATTTTCCCTAAGCCAGATAAGTTGACTATGTTTTGTTTTAAAATTGCTTTACTTCCTTTAGTTCAGAATTTTGCCTTTAAACGTTATGCTGAATCTTTTAGCAAAGGCAATAAAAAATATATAATTAAACACAGGAGAAGAAAACAAAAATTTTAAAAATCTGCCTACATAGAAACAGTCACCATTGACATTAGGGATGTTACTTCACACATTTTAACTCATGTGAATACATTCAAATATAAATACAAATTCTAAATATAAATATAAACATAAATATAAACCAACAGAAAGAGGGAAGAAGAGAGAGACACTAAATGGGTAGAAAAGTGGATGGATGTTTGTGGATGGACGAATATAAAAAATGTCATCAATTTCATTTTTGTAATGTTTAAGTTTGAGGGCATTTAAGCTATTTTGAAGCTCATAGAGGGAATAGAAATTGTGATGTAATGGTTAGGATCAGTAGACCTTAGAGGCTACTGGGGGGCTCAATTGGTTAAGAGGCCAACTTCAGCTCAGGTCATGATCTCACAGTTGGTGAAATCAGGCTTTGTGCTGACAGCTCTGAGCCTGCTTTGGATTGATTCTGTGTGTCTCTGCTCGTATTCTGTCTCCGTCTCTCAAAAATAAAATAAAACAATAAAATATTTAAAAAAAGAATCAGTCGACCTTAAAGAAAGTCTATCACCTCAAGAACCATTAGCCTTAAAAATATTATGTATTATAGAAATAACCATTAAAATTAAATACACTGGAGTCATTCTGCTTTTCTGAAACAAAATATTTCAATTTTAGTCAATATTCATTGACCTCCAATGATGAAAAATTAGAAAGTAGGCATACTTTCTTCCACATCTAATCTCCTTGCTTTGACATCTATTTTTTACCTCTTCAAAGTTGTTGATGTTTTTATATTGTATGTTCAACTCTATTCTATTTGTTTTAATAATTGTCATAATTGCTCTGGCTAGTTTTTTATTTTATTGTGGTTCATCTATTCCTGAGTTGGTTAATTTTTTATATCTGTGTGGTTCTTGACTGGCTAGATGCTGTTATTATTTTCATTACTTAAGTATTTATTTATTTTGATTTTGTTTCCCAGACAGGATAGTTTCTAAATTCTTTCATGTTTGAGAAAGGGTGCCTCTCAGCTAACAGGATAACTCAAATATAAAAGGTACATCACCCACATTTCCCTTTCCTGGGTGCCTTGTCTTCTTTGGCATTTAATGCTGCACTCATCTATTTATGAGGGCTCGTTCATTCTTCTTTGAATGATTACATTTCCTTAAATTTAGCAAGAATGTGTGTTAGGGGCACAGATGTCCCAGGAGGTCTTGCATTCTGTTCATTCTTTAATGAACTAGGCTCTCTGTCACCCCCATAGATGAAGGACACCTTGGTTAAGGATTATTATTATTGAGGTTAGTTCTTAGTGCATTGTCTCACATCGAAAGGTGTGGAAAATGTTGAGACTAGCTCAGTTGTTGGGTTTTCTTTTTTTTTTTTTTTTTGCTACATTATAAATGGTTTCATTTTCTTCTTTATTATGGAAGTTTGCAATTTTAAATAACACACCTCTTGCTCTATTTCAAGGTTTCCTGGAATATGGCTTACTCTTGTAGTTGATAATGTTATTTTTTCTCTTATACCAAGAAAATTTCTATACTATACATTTTGTTCTCAACTACAGTAATAGCAAATACTCGTGTCATCAAAACATCTATTTGCTTTTCTTTATTGCTTAAAATCACTCTTTTTTCCCTGCAATTATCATGATGATCTCAAGCCTTTGTCTATGCTCAAAATTTGATTTTCCACCATACGTATTTTGTCTCTGCTCCTTCGTAGCTTATTTAGTAGTACTATAAACATTAGGTTGCTCTGTCAGTTTTGTTTCATAATCTCCAACAATTCCCTTAGCTCTGCGATATTCACATTTATCATTTTAGGTTAGCTGATCATCTTGTCTCTGAAATGCTTATTTTAATTCATACTCCCCTTAGTAATTTTTGTGGTGTATGGCATTTTTTCTATGTTTTCTTCAGTTAGGTTTTCTTCCAAAGTGAGTTTTATGGTTCTTTGCTTCTTTGTATTTACATAGACAACAATGTATTTTCCCTCACCTTGTTCATATTTAATATAATTATCTCTCTTTAGGCTTTAGCATATTCTGTAATGGAGTTAGTACATTTCCTTGCCACTATCCATCTTCTCTCAGAATGATCTTCTTTTTGGGCAACCTCAGCTCCCCCTTTTTATCTAAGACAGGGTGGGCAAACTTACTCTACAAAGAGCCAGATAGGAAATACTTTAAGTTTTGTGAATCTATAGTTTCTGTTGCAACTAATTTACTCTGCTCTTGTAGCATGAAAGCAGCCATAGACAATACATAAACAAATGGAGCTGTATTCTAAAAAACTTTATTTGTAAAGCAGAGGGCAGGCCCACAGGCCAAGGTTTGGCTGACCCCGGTATCTAAGAGATGGTTTAATGTCTTCTAACAGAGTTCACACTCCTCTGTGGCTGTTTCCTAAAGGGGTGCCTGCAAAATTCAGATGAATGTTCTAATTTCCCTCAGATTGGGAAAGAAAATGAATCCCTTCAGCCTCCACCTACATTTTGTGGGAGTAGATGGGTTGTCTGCCATAACTAGAATCATTCCCGGCCTTTACCTAGAGTTAAATGTCCATTCTTAATTTGATTGTTTCCTAATGGTGGGATATTAAAGAGAACTCCCAGGATTTTGTTGACTCATATTCTTTTCCCATTCTCTTTCTTGGGTAGGGAGATATAATCAAAGGATTTACTAAGATTTTTTTTAATTCCCCTTGACTATATCTTTTAGAAGTTTATAATAGAAGCCCATAACCTTTTTCTTAATTAGTTCTTGCTAGCAAGCATTTTGCTTATTTGTTCTATTATGTTTGTGACATCCAGACAGAGAGATTTGGGAAACTAATTTGCTGCAGTTTTTATCTGGAAGTATTCATATTTATCGAGTATAGATCACACTGAATACTGAGTGATCACATTTGATCATTCTCTTCCTACAATGTTTCCCAGCCATTCGTGAGAACTTCCTGGAAGACGGTCAGTGCTAGTTTCCCTGGGACTCCTCTTCTTTTGCTCTTTACTGTGGCATCCTGAAACTAACAGTGAGACTCCCCAGAAATCTCTGTACCTTTCCATTGTCACCACCAATCTGGTCTGAAGGTGAGGGTTAGGCAGCCATAATGGTGTAGGAGATCTCTGTTCCCCATACTTCTCCCTATGGGAGGACAAGACCTTCAAAAGGTAGAGAAAGCCTCTAAATACTCTACTAGCAATACCAGAACAATTTGAACTATCATATGAGGCAAGCCCCTGCTTATCCACTGCCATCAGGAGAGCTTGGAAAGTCTCAGTACCTCAGGGTATAGCAACAAATGTCCAATTTTCTTAAATAAGGGGAACTTTTCTTTTCATTAAGCCTAATGTCTATGCATCAAGTCCCAGTAAACTAACAGAGGTTTCTCACAAATTTCAGAGAAAGTACTGCCTAGACCAAAGCGGGATCTTGATGAGGATACCCCACAGTAAGGGTATATACTGTCAAATAACACCTTAAGTAGGTCATCAATAGAAACCCAGGTTGTCCTGCATTAGTCCCAACTCATTTCTTTTCCTCAGAGTCTATTGCTGTAGCATCTTGTTCTGAAGCACCAGCCACAACCATTCAAACAATAACCCAACTCTCAAAATACACAAATTCCTTAACTCTCAAAGAGCAGGTACAAAATGTGATTGAAACACATACTTACAAATCATATTTTCACCAGAAACCTGGATAAGCTCGGGTCTGCTAAAAGATGAACACAATTAACATGACTGCGCAAAAACACTTCACCTTCAATGCAAGCTCAAGCATACAAGTTTCCTCTGAAGAATAAAATTAAAAATCAAAGGTTTAGTCAAGTGTGCAAGTCAGAAAATACTTATGAAGAGGTAAAAGAGATAAGAGCTTCATGGAATAAATATGTCAGTGTTGAGTATATGCCAAAGCATCTGTTGGTTTATGGTTTTGCCCCACATCCACATTCCAGTAGAGGCAATCAAAAATAATGTCAGCTAGTCAACCCTCCTCGGCTTCATCCCCAAACAGACTTTGCCTCAGACTCTGTTCTGCAGAAGAAAGTATTTGTCCAGTGATATGACCTTGCCACTGCTGCAGAAAAGTGACTTCGTGTATGGTCTAACTGCCTTCACGTAACTGAATTCACAAGTGTGAAAATCGCCTTTCACTGAAGGAAAGGGCTGATTTCTAATGTACACTTGTTCTTCTTTTCATTTTTAAGATAAATACACAAGTTGTCTTGTTTTTACTGTCTAGCTCTGGGAAGAAATTATCTCAATACATTTTCATCTCTTTCCTTAGCCCTTTGTGACCAGAAGTGGAAAGAGTTTGTTCTTGGGAATATTTGGAGCTTAATCTGTGTCTTACACCTGCATTGCATTGAATCTATGCAACTTTGAGGGGCTGTCTTTTAAATTAATTGTATAAAACTTGAATTTCCATTAATTAAAGCAGAATAAAGGAAAACCTAGTGATAGCCATCACTGCTTACTAAGCAAAGAGATTAAACTACATGTATGTGCTAGGACCAGATATATACAAATGACTGTTCCTCTTTCAAGCATGGTGGCAGAGAGGCAAAATCTGACATGAAAGGTTTTCCCTCACTCTCCACCTCTCCTGTCAGAAAATGGAGCTGAAATACCTAATGCTGTTCTAAAGAGGGTGTCAGCATCAAGAGGTAGGCAGAGGGGACTTCAAAAGCTAGAGCAGCCGTGGTCCTAAACCATTTGCTATGAAACCTGGACTCCAAGTCACATTTTCTCTCCTTTGAAGAATTCTAATTGGGGAAGAAAAAATCAAGCATTTTTGACAAGACCTCTGCCAAAGAAAATTATGGAAGGCAAAGATGAAAAGGAACGTGTGCTGATTGTCCTGTTATTTAAAAGTCCCCACAGTAAGAGTATCATTGTAATCACTGATGGCGAGAAGGTTCATCAGAGATGATTCCCGTAGGAGACAGGCTGAACTTGGAGGCTGATATGGAGTAAGTGTGTTTTCTTCCCCAAGAATAATGGAGCAGGTGCTTAGGGGAGATTATATTCCAAGTTAAAAAAAAAAGTTTCAAAGGAACTGAAGATGTGTTGTCAAACAATCTAAACAGTTACTTTCTGATACTAGGACACTAGTCCAGTCACCCTAGGGTTTGCAAAATCTTTGAAGACGTACGCCTAGAATGGTGATGTGTGCTTGTTTTTCCTGAAATCATCTTACCACCTCAAATTTCACTTGTTAGATTAGTTTAGATAGGAGTGTGTTTAATGCACAAAGCAAACACAAAATAAGAAACAAACAATAATAAATAAGAAACAAAAGCAAAAGCAAGAACAACAAATATGATGCACCCCTGCGGAGACAATTATCACTGTATCAAACCCGGTCTTACACCAAACGTGAACAATACAATACATTTGGAGCACCTGTGTGGCTCAATTGGTTAAGCATCCGACTTTGGCTCAAGTCATGGTCTCACAGTCCGTGAGTTCGAGCCCTGCATCGGACTCTGCGCTGACAGCTCAGAGCCTGCAACTTGCTTCAAATTCCATGTCTCCCTCTCTGTGTCCCTCCCTTGCTCACAGTCTGTCTCTGTCTCTCTCTCAAAAATAAATTAATATTAAAAAATAAAAATACAATATATTTTGAAAATCATTCATTACACATGTCATTTGTAAAGAAGTTCTTCCATGAAAGCCATTTTTGTAAATATAATCTTTATTCTTATCTCTGTCATATTCAATAATATCATTAAAGGAAAGCCTGTATAGACATAATGATTTCATTTGATCAGGTATCTGGTCAAATAAGAAAAACTCAATTAAGTACAAAATAACTTTTAAAAGTGCTATTAAATTGGGATGTTTTCTTCTCAAATGGCAGAAAAACCATAATCAATTAAAATACAACTTTTCAGGGGCACCAAGATGGCTCATTGGGTTAAGTTTCTTACTTTGGCTCAGGCCACGATCTCACAATTTGTGAGTTCGAGCCCCGCGTCTGGCTCTGTGCTGACAACTCAGCCCTGGAGCCTGCTTCGGATTCTGTGTCTTCCTCTCTCTCTTACCCTCTCCAGGTCATATTTTATCTCTGTCTCTCAAAAATAAATAAACGTTAAAAAATACAACTTCTCATATTTTTTGTAGTTGGACAAGGAGTATTTGACTCGACTAAAAATAACCTAAAGCGGCTTCATGAATTAACAAAAACGTTTAGGATAACGTAAATGTTCAAAATTATCCCTGTTTGGAAAAAAGTTCTGCTCTATGACATCATAGTGATTTGCTTTATAAGTGTATATTCACAGATCATCAGACACTGTCTTCCGAAGAGTTGATTACATAAGGGAGAAAATAGAGCTTGCAGAAATCTTTCTTCAGGGGTCTGAGATATCTGACCCCAGTTCTTTGTCCGCCAATGCCGGCTCCTGTCACTCACTTGTCATCTGCACCTTCTAAATGAGGGCAGGCAGCATATGAAGGGCAGTGCCACAGGGCACCTAGGTGTCTCAGTCGGTTGGTTGTCGACTTCAGCTCAGGTCATGATCTCGCCATTCGTGGGTTCGAGCCCCGAGTCGGGTTCTGTGCTGACAGCTCAGAAACTGGAGCCTGCGTCAGACTGTCTCCCTCTCTCTTTCTGCCCCTCACCCACTCATGCTTTGTTTCTCTCTGTCTCAAAAATAAATAAACATAAAAACTTTTTAAAAAATGGGGCAGTGCTAAGAGAAGAATGAACATGATTTTATTTTTGCTAATTCAGAAAGATTCTCTGTTTCAAAATGTAGACAAACTGGTCACTTCTGGCAACATGGCTTTAAACCGGCACCTGGATATCATACCTTGTTCAAACGATATTATCTTTCTCAGGTAGGGGCCCATCCTTAAAATCCAAGCTCACAAAATTTTTAGAATAAGGAAACTTATTTTAATATAGTTTCTACCCTCCTCCATTTTTTTAAGACTTTTGCTAAGATCACAACTAAAGTCCATATTATCGAATCCAGTGGACATTTTAGGCTCTCTTGTATTTTACCTCTCAGAAGCACTCAAGATTATTAAGATGTACCCTTAATCATCTTAGACTTTGTGGCCCCATCCTCTCCCATTTTCTTCACTAACTCTGACCACTCTGTCCACCAGCTTTGCTGGCGTATTTAACCCTCCTAATCACCTAGTGGGAACATCCCTTATGGCTCTGTCCTAGACCTGTCCTACTGCTTTGTACCCTCGATCTAGATATTGTCACATGTGAATGTAATTTTCAATATCTCTATCTATCTATCTATCTATCTATCATATATGTTTTTTAAGTACCCTCCATGCCCAGTGTACAGCCAAATACAAGGCTTGAACTCAACCTTAAAATCAAGACCTGAGGTGCTGAGATCAAGAGTCAGCTGCTTGGGGCGCCTGGGTGGCTCAGTCAGTTAAGCATCCGGCTTTGGCTCAGGTCATGATCTCACAGTTCGTGGGCTTGAACCCCCCCATCGGGCTCTGTGCTGAAAGCTAGCTCAGAGCCTGGAACCTGTTTCAGATTCTGTGTCTCCCTCTCTTTCTGATCCTCCCCTACTCATGCTGTCTCTCTTTGTTTCTCGAAAATAAATGAAAAACAGGAAAAAAATTTAAAAATGTTTCAGTAATGTTTTAAAAAAAAGAGTCAGCTGCTTAACCAACTGAGTCCCAGTCACCCCAGTCCCCATCTATATATTGATAACTACTGAATCTAAGCCTTGGTTTATACCTCTTGCAAAACCCTAGTCCCAATTATCTATGAGCCATCAATGTCTACCGTTGGATGTTTTCAACACATTCAAAACAAGAGAATCTAGAACAAATTGCCTGGATGCCAATCCTCAACCCACAACTTGCCAACTGTGGGTCTCTGCACATTCCTTCACCTCACTGTGCCTCAGGGATTGTTAGCTCTGAAAAGAAGAATATTAGCACCACCATCCCTCATGCACCATTGTTACAAGGATAAAATGGGGTACTATATGAAAATCCTTTCCAAAATGAAATCTGATCAGGTCCCCGCCCTGCTAAAATCTCTTCAAAAGCTTCCCTTAACTCTGGATAAAGCCATCGAACTTTAACCAGCCCATGGGGCCTTGTGATCTGAGCTTATTCCCCATCATCGCTTGCCCTGCTGATCACACTAAAGTTAGAGGGGTTCACTGTCAGCTTTCCAACTGTACACAGAAGATCACACGGAGGAGTAAGGAGGAAAAATATGGAACACAGCCTTTAAAGATGGTGGACAATATTCAAGAAAAGAGGTTGTAGGACTGAGTGTTGGTATCTTTTGAGGCAGTGTGTGGTCCCCTTGGGAGGGCTATGGAGCTTTGAGAAGACAGAATAGGTTTTGAACTAATCATGTCAGAGTAAAAATGAACTTACCAAGAAATTATAGAATTTCCGTGCAGTGTTGAGTGACCTTTGATCATGAATTGAATGTAAAACCAATCTGACCAGGGATGGAGTAGAAATAATGAACAGGTGAGTTTACCTGAGCCACAGAGATGCTAACGAATGTGCTCTTGAACATGGAAACGGCAAAGATGGAGTCTAGTCTCCTAAATTTATTTCTAATGTGCTCTGCCCCACTCTACACTTCTAGAAATTGTGTACCTCAGCTTCTCTGATATGACTACTTCATTAAGGTCCTTAATAACTGATTTTCTTTTTTCTTATAATAGTTTATTGTCAAATTAGTTTCCATATAACACCCAGTGCTTCTCCCCCCAAGTGCCCCCCCACCATGACCACCACCCCCTCCTCCCTCCCCCTCCCCCTTCAGTCCATGGTTCGTCTCCAGTATTCAGTCTTCTCCCTTGATCTGCGTCCCTCACTCATCCCCGCTCTCTTTCCCCCTTCCTCTCCCCATGGTCCCCTGCCAGGTCTCTCCTGTTAGACCTATGAATACAGACATATGGTATCTATCCTTCTCTGCTTGACTTATTTCGCTTAGCATGACCATAGAACTCCCCTATGACCCAGCAATAACTGATTTTCTTAACAGATTGAATTACTGACTTTGTACAATGTGCTTGGTATCAGGAATACAAAAAAGATAAGGTTTTCAATGAACTATATAACTATAACTATATAAATGTAAGCTATATAACTATATAAATAGTTCTAAGGTAAAAACTATTTTTAAATTTGTTAATTTTGGTTAATCTGGGACATAGGGAGATAATACCTCTTAGATTAAATTTTAACTTTTCTAAAACAAAGAAATAAAGACCCTATATATATAAAGTCAAATGCTTGCTGTACTGTTTAAATTTTAGTATTCAGCTATAGTGTTGCCCCTCATCTGTAGGAGATTCATTCCAATACCCCTACTGAATGCTTGAAACCACTATAGTACTGAACCCTGATGTATTTTGTGGTTTTCCCAATACACTCATATCTATGACAAAGTTTAATTTATAAATGAGACACCGTGAGAGTTTAACAATAACTAATAATAATATAGAACAATTATAGCTGTATACTATACTAAAAGTTATGTGTATGGGGTGTTTCTCTCTCAAAATATCTTATTGTACTCTACTCATCCTTCTTCTTGGAATGATGTGAGGTGATAAAACGCCCATGTGATGAGATGAAGTGGCATGAATGATGTAGGCACTCTTACGTAGCATTAGTACGTACAATGGAGAAGCATCTGCTTCTGGACCACAGTTGGCCACAGGTAACTGAAACCATGGAAGGTGAAACCAAGATAACATCTACGGTACTTGGTAGATGCTCTATTTTGTATGCCCCATCAGTTATATTAGCAACCTGAATTTTGCAGCATGTTAGTGCTCTTACATTTTTTCACAACTGTCTGAAATACGCATTGTTCCCCTTTTTCTTTAAAAAAGTAACTAACAGCTGTTCACATTTCTAAAACATTGTATGATTTCTTCCCATCGTGAGGTATACATAGAAAAGCTTTGAATCAATAGAACTTTTTTCCATCAAAATTCCAAACCTGTAAAATATATTAATAAAATTAAGACCTAAGTGTGAGTGTGGAGTGGGGACAGGGGCCGCCTGAATGGCTCCGTCAGTTAAGCATCTGACACTTGATTTTGGCTCAGATCACGATCTCACAATTGGTGGGATGGAGCCCTGTGTTGGGCTCTGTGCTGACAGCTCAGAGCTTGCATGGGAATCTCTCTCACCTTCTCTCTCTGCTTCTTTTACTCTCTCTTTCTCTCTCTATTTCAAAATAAATAAATGACATTATATAAGAGAAAACCAAGAATGATTTCTGCAAGTGAAAACCAGAAATCTATTATGGAGGTGAGGGAAAAGTCTGTTGCTGGCTTGATTTAGAACTTTAACCAAGCTTGCAGGATCAGTCTGGATGCACAAAACTCCCTCACACTCTCTAATGAGCATCTTTGATCTACTAAGTGACATCTCAGATTTCTTCACCTGCCTTTTCCCCTTCTCAAAGTTAACTTCCCTGAAGCCAAAACGCCTTTCCTTTACTTTGGGGCAATTTGTAACACTGACATCTAAGAGAAGTCACCCTCTTTCCAGTTTGCCTTCTCCTTTCTCCCCTACTTTGAGTCTCCTTCCATACCCAAGTGCTCGAGTGTACATTCCCAGTGACAGAGGAAGATAGCAACTAGGGTAAGAACACCAATACCAACTCCTGTGAAAAGAGCACACAAAATTGCTTTGGTTTTGAGATTCATGTAAAGAACAAATTTGGATTTCACTAACTATTTTTAACTACTTCTGGAACTGGAAATGTAAGTATGTTCAACACTGAAGAGGTTTTGCATTGCAGTGCATATGTGTGAAGGCTGATGCAGGCTACAGATCCCCAGGGTTTTGGCAAAAGTAGATACAAGATAATCAAACATGGAAAAGTAAAGTAGATAAGTAACTAATAAAACAAACAGTCCTGAAGGAAACGAAGAATATTTGGCACCACAGAAGGAAGCGTGAGGACCACTGCAATAAGACTGTAGTTTCCCAGCTTCCCTCTGATGAGATAGGCAGTTCTGGTTGCAAATTTCATACATGTAAATGCGCAAACCGACCCTACCCTTTCTAGGTCTTTGATGTAGTGAATTCTGTCTATTTAACAGATTGTTTCTATTTAGTCTTAGGAGTTGGGTTAGTCCCAAATCCTCTGACAAATAATAAAATAATAATATTAATAACAATAATGCATCCTAAATTGATCACCTACAACAGAAACTTTGCAAAGTGTTTTGGTCATTGCCACTGATCCTTGAAATTGGTCTGAGGGGCCCCTGGGTGGCTCAGTTGGGTTAAGCACTAACTCTTGGTTTCAGCTCAGGCCATCATCTCATGGTTTGTGAGTTTGAGATCCACGTTGGGTTCTGCGACAGCAAGTCAAAGACTGCTTGGGATCCTCTCTCTTCTTCTCTCTCTGCCCCTTCCCTGCTCACATTCTCTCTCTCAAAATAAATAAATAAACCTCTAAAAAAGGAAATTAATCTGAAAGTTATCCTCCTCTCACTTTTAGAAATGTAAAAAATAATTTTCAAGGAGAATGAAGAACTAGCCTAGAATTATTTTGTGGGTTGTGCAACACCCCATGATCACTAGTCTCCTATTCCCATTGCCTTCTTAGTAAGGAGGTGATGATGATAAATTGGCTTCCCTGAAGAGGTGCCACTCAGGAAAACTTAAAAGGATATCTTTTGAGCTCACTCTTCTTGCAGACTAAGTTCCCAAGACCGAGTAGAGGACTAATTGTTGTCCCTCAGACAACCTAGAATATATTTGTGGCCGATACTTTTGCTGCCTGACAGGTAGATATTTATCTTTTTATCAGACTCTAACCTCCAGTTTAAACACAGAGTATCCTATTTCTCTTTGCCTGTGATTGGTTTAGAAATGGATATGTGACACCATACTGGCCAATAGGATTTCAGAACATGGAAAAAGGGGTGCCTGGGCAGTTCACTCTGTTAAGCATTCCACACTTGACTTGGCTAAAGTCATGACCTCACAGTTTATGAGATGGATCACTGCGTGAGGCTCTGTGCTGACAGCATAGAGCCTGCTTGGGATTCTCTCTCTCCCTCTCTTTCTACCCCACAGTCCCTTCAAAATAAATAAAGGAACTTAAAAAAATAAAGAGAAAATGGGAAGAAGATGAGAAAGGATTTTGTTTTCTGATAAAAGCAGGTGCTAGAGACACCTGTTCCTCCACATTTCAACATATGTAAATGCCAGAGTGCCTGGGAGGCTCAGTTGGTTAAGCAGCCAACTCTTGATTTCAGCTCAGTCATGATCTCATGGCTTATGAGTTCAAGCCCCACATTGGGTTCTGCACTGACAATGTGAAACCTGCTTGGGATTCTCTCTCTCCTTTCCTCTCTTTCTCTAAATAAATAAATAAATAAATAAATAAACAAACCTTTTTAAAAAGTGTCTCAAAAAATGTGTGAATGTGATCTTTGGAGCAGCAACAGTCATCTTATCACTTGTGAGTTTTAAGTATATACACATTGAATATACATATACTCCTTTACTTTCTCTGTTTATTTTCCCTGTTCCTACCTCAATATTTTATAATTGCCTGCTTTTCTGTCTCTCCTTCCTACCAATCTATAAACTCATCAAGGACAAGAATCTGTATTCCCTTGGTCTAAGCACAGCGGTTACTTTGTGACAGGTACTTGCCAATCATCTGGCGAATAAATTAGTCAATGCCTCAATGACCAGAATGTGATCATGCAGAGACCGTAATAAATAAAAGACTTTGTCCTTTGTTATGCACAAGAATGAAGCATAAACACTGAAGGGAAAAAAGAAAGTAACATATAAAATTAAGCTGAAAGCAAGGCTACATAGACCTTTAAACAGATGGCACATCTCAGAGGAGGAAAAGGCCTCTGGATTATGACATTGAAGACACTTAAGTGAAGATGAGTAGAGGGACCTCCCAAGTAAGAGGACCCATATGAGTGGTACCACGGGAGCAGAGTACTTAGGATGTAAAAGAACAGGAGAGAGTCGGGCTAATCGGTAAGGTAAGTGGAGGTAAGGATATATCATTTAAAACATAGATTGAGGATACTGGTAATTCTCTGATTCAATTAATAAAAAATTATTGGATACCTCTTATGTGCCAGGCACACTTTTGTAGGTTTGGGGCCAGAACAACTATAGTAATAACAGAGAGAGAGAGAGAGAGAGAGAGAGAGAGAGAGAGAGAACACAACCCCGACTCCTATAAGCTAATAGATCAGGGAATATAATATACAATTAAACTATATGGTCTGTTAAAGGTGACAATAGGTGCCATAGGGAAAACAAAATAGGATTGGGGGCATGAAGGAAGCTTTTAGGTAGGGAGGTGGTGTGCTATTTGAGTAGGGTAGAAACTGACTTTGGAGCACAGGTACAAAAAGGTGAAGGGCAGAGCCACATGGAAATCATGTCTGGAGAGGGACTAGCATGTGCAAAGGCCCTAAGGTGAAAGCATAGCTGGCATGTTCCCTCTGCAGCAGAAAGGCCAGAGCAGCTTAGCGGACTGGATATGGAGAGAATAGTAGGAGATGTGGATGGACAACCCTCTAGAAACTTCCCTAGTGTAATCCAAAACCAACCCCTACACTGTGGGTGGAGAAAGACCCCCCAAAAGGAGAAGGCCACTCCATGTTGGTAGGTGAAAGTTTCAACAAGCAAAGGGAACTTACATAAGATATGTGTCTTGGGCAGCAGCAAGACAGATTGGATCCCTGCACCAGTCTGCCAAATTTTAAGCTTATATGGAGGCCTTAACTGGGTTCAGTCATGTATACCATGCAGGTGCTCTCAACACTATATCCCTATGTCATGTCTTCCTTCCTGGAACAGCCTTTAGGAGTAGAAACATCAAGCAGAACCCATACTCCAAGGACAGGGAAGGGATGCAGAACCTCTGATTGCCTAGCTCCAGCTCACGGGTTAACTGGCTAACATGTCCTTCCAGTGACCCCAGCAGGAGGTGAGAGCAGAAGGATGACAGATGGGGAAGATCGAGGCCTTGTGGGCCATAATGAAGACTTTTACTTACATTCTGAAACTGTGTTAATAATGGTGAATACAAAGAATAAAGAAAAATGGTGTCACGAAGCTATTGTATGTTTCATGCTGTGCTAAGGGCTTTAAGTCATAAAGATACCAGTATACAGACCTGTGAGTGCAAAACCCACACAAACAGAGGTATGGATTTCCTTGTTTTCCCTTCCTCATGGAACTTCTCAGATTTTGTACTCAAGTGCTATTTACATATGATCTTCATATATGAACTTGACATAAGCAGAGCCATTCTGGTGAGTAGTGGGCTGAACCCCACATATAATATCAATAGACTATAATACATCCCCTATTTTTGTACATTATCAATAAAATGATAATAAGAGCAATAATAGTAACAACAAACATTGAACTAAAGAATGAGGGTAGGTAATTAAGTGTTAGTTATGTGGAATGATCAGTGTGAAACACTTTAGAGAAGTGAAGGAAGGGATAAACTTTGACTAGAGTCACAGAGAAGGCACTCAAAAAAAGGTAGAATTTTCCACGGAGTCCCCAAATGATGAATCTGCCACGAGGGACTATCAGATAGGGAGATACCCGTCAGCAATGGCTAAGTGGGCTATGTCACCTCCAAGAACCCACATTGAATGAGAATGTTCTGGGTAGCACAGAGCAAGAGCGTGGGAGAACCACACAAACAGAGGCAGTGGATGGGTGTTCACTCCGCACTTGGAGCTAGTAGGTTAGAGGGGGAATGGCTCCCTTCGGTACTGAAGACTAATTTGGTGGCAACTGACAGAAACCAACCCAGCTTAAGCCAAAAATATATTTTTTGAATAATGTAACTAAAACACCCTTAAATATATTTTAAGTGTGGCTATCTTCAAATGCTCAAGGCAGTAAACATTGCTTCCTTTTCTCTCCCAAGCTGACTTCATTCTAGATCAAGGGATACTTCCATGGAACAAGGTCAATAGCATCACGCTGATAATCTGCTCAATCTGTAACCTCACAGAGAATCTGTCCTTTGGTCCTCACCAATGGTTTACTCGGGAGTCTGAGGATTAATTTCATTGGACCAACAATGGACAGTGCCCCCATCACTCATCATCATGTGGCCAGGCCAGAGTCAAACCCAAGAGCCAGAGCAGAAAAGTAGGAAAACCAGCATCCCTGTTCCCCCAGCGCCACCAGACTGAGTAGCTGTGATAGTCCTTCAAACAAAATTTGAAGAGCTTTTCCCAGAAACTGGTCATCAAAGACATCACTTTTTCCACACATTCATATGTCCACTCTACGCAGTCACAAAACATTATTTTTTGGACTTTTAAACTGTCTTGGTAACTCATTCTGCTCATTCTTCCTAGTACCATTTTTAAAAATTATATTAGCATATAAATACATTTTATTTCCAAGGACAGTAATAAATTTTGAGTACAAATGGCTTTAGTATCTAAAGGAACATGCCATCAAACAGTAGACAAAAAAGTAACATTTCATCTCTTGAATTATTTAAAAGGTAGACTTTATCAAGCATCATGCTGCTATGTTTTTAATTATATCTTCACGAACTTAAACTATCTTTTGCAAGCTCATCAGTAAAGTTCTACAGAGCTCTCCTGGCTCACCAAGTTCAAAGCTACACTTTAGGTCGATTTTATTTAATGTCTACTGACAGCCTGCAGTGGGGAAACACTAAGTACCATTTAAATCTGCTACTGAATACCTCATCAGGAATATACTGGAAAAATACTCCAACTCTGACTTCATCGTGATCCATTACAAGCTCCCGTTGGCCCTATTTGCACACAGATGCCTAACTGTAATATGAAAAATCCCTAGCTCTTGAGATGATGAACGGTGATTCTTCTTTCTAACCCTCATCGATTAGCATTCAAATCTAAAATCAACAGAATATTAAGTTCTGTAAGGCCACGGTATAAAGCTGAATTTCCCCAGATCCTTCATATGAGTGTGGGAGACATGGTTCAAGGAAATCCAAGGGGACTTCTAGACCAGAATGTTTCTGTAAGAGCAAGCAAACGTTAAAGGATTATTTGGTATGAGGTCAGTTTAAGGAAAGATTCAAGTATCTAACTGGTAACTCCTTCAGGTTTAGTAAAAATGAAGATTTGTAGGAAATCTCCTCCACATGAAATTTTTCATGTTCCCCCACAGATCTTGAGTCAGTCCTCACTTTGTAACAAACATTCTAATAGCCTCAATTCTTTGCAGCAGACATACTGAGCAAAACTTCCCCATTAGTCCCCTGGGCCCTGCCATGGTTAGGAGCTTGGGATCTGGTCAGGTAGATGTTTGGCTTTAAATTCCAGCTCAACTGGGGAACTTTTTTTCAACTCTCCAGAGCTCAGTTTTGCTCAGCAGAATGGGATTAAAATGATACCTTCCCAAAGGCTCACTGCAAGAATTGAATGAGAATCTGTAATGAAAGCGTTCATCACCCAGCCCCACGCTGCTCAGTTCTCACGAAATCAAAGTGATATGAAAGAAAAAAGAGATTTCAGAGTGAGCATATGTTACAAGAGAGTTACACATGAAATGTTCACAGGTGATCATTCTTAGGAAATGTGTTGTGTAATATCTTCCTATTTAGAAGTGCGATCTCACCCCTTGGTGTATGCGGACTCAGACACAGGCACTGTATCTCTTTTTGGTGTCTTAGTCTTATTTTGTTAGCCATTTATTTCCCCTGAGCTACTTCTGGGCAATTAAGTGCTATTTTATCTGAAGGTCTGTGAATTTTTCATTTCAATCATAGCTAAATACCATCCCTGTTTTTGCTCTGCCCAAAGACTAGAGCCACCGTCTTATTGGGAGAAGCATATTGGCAGTGAGTACACTATAAATTATATTGTAAGGCATTATTTCTCATTATGGCACCTCTGTGTGTAAACAAGTATTGATTAAAATGGGTCAATGTATATAACCACATAAACAAGACTGAAAACACCAGGCAAGAGGACAAGGAACTATGGTCAATGAGGAATTAAAACAAACAAACAAACAGTGATCAGCAGCTAAAGAAAAAAAATGCACTCGTTTTGTTTTATGTAACTCTAGTTGATATTTTTTTAATGTATAAGACTGAATCAATAGACCTTATGGGAGTGTTCTCAGGCTGGATATATTTACTTTCTTAATATGCTTCAGGGGTGCCTGGGTGGCTCAGTTGGTTAAGCATCTGACTTTGGCTCAGGTCATGATCTCCCAATTTGTGAGTTCAAGGCCCACATCGGGCTCTGTGCTGACAGCTCGGAGCCTGGAGCCTGCTTCAGATTCTGTGTCTCCCTCCCTCTCTTTCCCTTCCTTGCTCATGCTCTGTCTCTCTCTGCCTCTCAATAATGAATAAACATTAAAAAAAAAAAAGAAATCACCTCAATATTCTTCAAACTTTTTTACCAACTCCATCCTCAAAAGGCATTCCATGGGGGCTTAGAAGGATCTCAAAAGATGCATTTCATGCAAATGACGATATTCTCTTCAATGAATAATCAACCTGTTTAGTGGTATCAATCCATTTTTCAAATACTTCACCTTTTGAGGGGATATTTTATATATAAGAAACCAACACGGCTAACATTATCAAGAAATTAGAGAGTTACCATGGGCTATAGAGGTTCCATTATGTTTGTTACAAAGAGGCCATTCTTATTATCAGAAAAGAAAAATCCTACTTGTGATGAATACATATAAATTACAAAGCATTGATAATGAATTTAGAACTTAAGACATGGATATATCCTGGGATAAAAAATAACGATAAAGTAATGCCTAGCATGTTGCACATTCTTGAGCCTGAGGGTATATATACATGGAAAAGCAATTCATACCAAATTGTGATCCAAGTGTGGCTATTTGGCTAGCCTAGAGCAATAGCTCTTCACAATCACAGAGCAAAAACAACACCCCAACATAAAACTTGCACCCTGTATCGCTCAGTAAGCCCAATTCCTTGTGTTACAACACTCTCCTTCACAAATGGGTCTTTCCCCTAAAGGGTTGAGGCTCCGAGGCCAGCATTTGAAATCTGCTACATGTTTTTGGCTCCAACCCAAGTCCTCTCTTACTCAATAGGCAGAATTCATTCCAATGAATTTTCTGCCTCCGAGTAAAGTAAAGGTGAGAAAATACAGAAAGGCCAGGGATTGAAATAAAAGAAGCTCTCTCCCAGAGAATGGTCTCATAATTATAATGACTCATTTTAATCACTGTGATTGTTTAATATATCATGAACACAGAACTGTAAGGATAATAATTGTCTTATCAGTCGCAATCTCTTTGTTGCAACCAGTGCTCATTTGGGATTTAGCGTCACACAGCTCCCTCTTCTCCGTCCACTTCCCTCACATATGAAGTGGCCTTAATTATGTGGGCAGTCAGACACTGTCTGGAGACAAAGCTGGAGATGACTAACCATCAGGTTAAGAAGAGATGCCTGCTCCCTCCTTCTTTGTCTCTGCTCAGTTCCCTGTAGCTAGCACTGCATATGCCGCTTTCTCCATCTTGGAGATACTTGAAATGTGAAACAAGTAATTCAGCTGAAAAATTTCAGTTATTTTTTTTTGTGCATGCTTCATATGCTGGGTTAAAACCATTAGCATATAACAAAAATCTGAGCAGATGCAATGCAACAGATTCCTTAAGGGAATCCATATTTTTACATATTTTGTAATAAGGAAACTGTCACTCCCAGATGGTATCAAGCTAATACCGGTGGTTTGCTTGCTGATAACATACTAAAAAATAAAATTAATTGTATTCTATTTGATGACAATGAAGTCATTATCATATATACTGCACTCTTAAAGGAAACGGATCCAAAAGATCGGCTTCCTGGATGATTAGGTTTATTTAGTTTCTTGGCCTGGCCAGAAAAAAAAAAAAATCCAACTTGGATCTTAAGAGTTGGAATTCCCTTACACCTGGCACAAAAATGCACTATGGTTTATAAATGTGGTGGATTAGAAGGAAAAAAAAAACAAAACGTGATGCTGAATTGCTAACAATATTAGTGAGAAGCCTGGTGGTATAAATACACATTAGATACTTCCAATTCTACCTCCCAAAGAGATAGGTGAGTTACTGAAATCATTCTTGGCTAATTCACGATGAAGCCATCTTCCATATTTCAAGTCATGCTTACATGGAGATATAAGCCTTGTATAGAAATTCTAATATTGGCATGTATTTTTGGTATATTTGCACAGTTATTTTTCAAAATAAAACAGCTCATTTTTTGATGTACCTTTTTATCTGCAATCAAGTTAGAATAGTTCCTTTCATCTATAACTTTATTATTTAGTATTTATAATATTATAGAATAAAATGTCTCCTAGGGTGCCTGGATAGCTCAGTCAGTTAAACATCTGACTTCAGCTCAGGTCATGATCTCGCAGTTTGTGAGTTCAAGCTCCATATCAAGCTCTATGCTGACAGCTCAGAGCCTGGAGCCTGCTTCGGATTCTGTGTCTCCCTCTCTATCTGCCCCTCCCCCACTCATTCATTCATTCTCTCTCTCTCTCTCTCTCTCTCTCTCTCTCTCTCTCTCTCTCTCTCAAAATTAAATGTTAAATTTTTTAAATGTCTCTTCGCATTCTCCTATATTAACAACTTTTTCTAGATATTACATTGAAATCATTTTTACAGGTAATATGTTCTTACCTTGTATTATTGGTTACGTCTTTTCATCTAAGCAAAAACAAAAGGGAAAAGAAAACCCATATGACTCTATACTAGCTATCTATTTATCTATCTACCTATCTACCTCACTATCCATGAATTGTGCTGTGTCTCAAATCAATATATTATACTGGGATGTTTTTGCTGATGACGAGCTGAGATTATGATACCCTATGCTATGTAATATTGGTTATGGGATTATTTTACGAGTTAAGACTTATTCTTTGTATAATGGCATAAAGAGCATGCCCCCCTCCCACTGGAAAGGACTCAACTGTAACATAATATAGAAAAATAACCATAGTAAATATGGTTCACTCTTTGGAAGGCTTGAAAGCCTGGAAGTCAACTGAACACGTCTTCTGAGGTCATGAGCAAAATTTAAAAAAAATTTAGAAAAATCTATGAGCTGCATAAAGCACATAAATAATAGAATAGATTCATATACATTGAATCTATATATCATAAATGTTTTAACAGAAAGGCAATTTTTAACCCTGAATCGATACCATTTTAATAGTTAGAGGTTACTTAGTTAACAACCAGCTATTTAGCTTGTCAAACGCTGAATTGCAGTAGACGATAATGTGATAATGGCTGTATAAATATCTATATGCCTATATGTCATGTATGCAGGTTAGAATTTATTGGAAAGTTATTTGTGGTAACATAAATAGAGCTGACTATGTTCTTTCAAATGACATAAGTGTGAGATGTCATCTCCTAAACAAGATTCCCTGAATGACTAACACTTAGCATTGGGTGAATTGATAGTACTAGTCTAGGAAATAGTTAGCCATGGATACACTATGGGAGAACAATGCTGTCAAACAAAAGTTACAGACATGGAAAGATTATAGAGACATTAGAGGTCACCATTGTTTTTACCTTCTGCAGATAAGAAACTCAAGGGATAGGTCACAGTACAGACCTGGGACAAGGGGGTTCTAACAGTTTAATTTAAATTGTTGAAATTTAAAATACGTGTGAGACAGTAGAAGTCTGATAAAATGTGATTCATGAGCAACAAATTGGTAACCGGATCAAAATGGATTTCAAAATTTCAATTGATTTTGATCTGCCTAACCCATAGCATGGTGGCCATTTTAGGAGTGATCATTTCAAGGTAATCTCTCTCCATTTCCGGGCTTATCAGAATGCTTTTTTTTTTTTTTTTTGCTTCATTTTCTCAAAATCAGCAACAAGTACAAGAGGAGAAGAGGAAGCAGACAAAACAGAAACATAGTAATTATCATCACCACTAACACCATAATTATCATATAATTGTACGTATATTTTATATATGCACTATATGTACATATATACATAAACGCCCATGTACATAAATGTAAGGTTTGCTATGGTGAAAAGTTTGCTGTAATATAAAATGGGATCTGGGCATTTTTATGATATGTCAGTGATTCAAATCCACCCTCAGATCAAGGTATTATACACAAACTAATTTGAATTTAAAGTCAGAGGCAGTATAGTATAACAGAATGGTTCATGGTTCAAATCCCAACATTACAGCTTTGGTTCAGCTCAACTTTAATGGACAATACTATTAATGTCCATGAACCTCAGAGTTTTCAGCTCTTAAATGGAGATAAAAATATTTGTTGTACTTACCTTTGCTGGGCTGCTGGAGGTCTCCAAGGACACATACTTTACCTGACCATGAGGAGAATGCTGTTACCATTCTAGGTATGGCAGGGCTTGTGAAAATTACAAGTAGGCAGGTTGGAGGAGAAGACTTTGGGGTCCAGGAGGACAACATGAAATTTCAGCTGGAACACAGAATTCAGCTCTTTCTTTTTGGTCATGGCAAGCAGTTTGCAATGCATGGGCTTATAAAGTAAGATTTTAACAGACTGTTTGGCACTGAGTAGAATTCTCCCAAACACCTGGCTTGGGGATTAGTTTAAGTCATTGTATGTCAAATACTCATCAAGACAAATAATTAATTGAAGTTTCAAACAAATTAGGATTCTCCTGTGCAGTGTTAGAAAGACACCAAGTGTGTCTTTGGAAGTTGAAGGTAAGAGGTCTACCATGCCTTTCTGAAACATAAATATCATACTTTTCAGATGTTCTCAACTAGGAATATATGATATTAGAGGCAAAAAACATGTTGAAGGTCAGTCCATGTCATAGGTAACTTGAATTTGGCGGCGTTCCATTGCAGTGCCACATTTTTATTAATGACACTCTTGGTTAGGAAACTGGTCTAGACTTTATCGTTTCTATTTACATTTAAGTCCCTCAAGATCTACTTGGTAGTGCTTAATATGTACCCCAAGCACATAAATAAACCAGCAAGTCACTAAATGCATTTGTGTGCATAGTAAATAATCTCACCTTTTATGTAGCAGGCGCTGGATCACTTCAGGAAGAACCCCTTTTACACTTAATTATTTCATCTTATTGCATGAATACCAAGTTTTTAAACATATTCTCAGTCTTTCATTCCAGTTCGGCTTTGTAAAGCCCAAGCTTTTTGCTGAAAAGTAATATCAAGGGTGCCGGTGTATTGCACAAGAAATGCTACAATTCTAGGTGAGCTATTACAAAACTTGAGTGTCCCATGGCATCGTGGCCTTGCAGGGAAACACCTGTGCTGGACCCCAGAAGGAACACATACCTGCTTTAATTCCCAATTCCCAGGCATTCTTGGGGAAGAGGAAGAAGGAGAAAGAGTGACTAAAAGTGGCAAAAGGTAGCCTATTTAGAATACCTCCATCACCTCATAATTACTCTGGTCTAGGTACTTATTCTTATAAATCGGATGTTGGGACCCTGAATTGGTGGGTGATATACTTCGTGAGAAGAAGTATTAGAGTTCTTTATAAAAATTGGTTGAGTGTTTTAGGGGTTTAAAATATATACTTCATCATAAGGAAATTTGATTTGGAAAGGACATTTTCTTGTTCATGCTAGTGAATTATGCAATTTGTCTAAGTAAAAAAATGTTTGGTTCAACACTTTTGAGTTGGCATTAAAGTGGTTCTATGAGAATTTGCCAAGACCCCATAACTAAACATTAACATGGTATGTGTGTGTGCAACCATGATCCTTAGGGCAGATTTCTTTTCAATGTAAACGCCCAGCTGGAGTTAAAAAGATACCACATCTTAAAAGAGTTCTTGCTTGCTATAACCAGTAAGTTAACAAAAAATTAAGGAACTGTTTCCTTTTAAAAAATCTTTCTTCTAATGGGTGCATTTACATGCACAGCCCATAGTTGAGTTAAAGTAGCAGATTTCAATAGGAAAAGGACTTAGGAAGAAAGCTCATAGATTCAAAACAATGTAATCCCTTTGTATACTCCTTTGTATGTTTCAAGGTAATTTGATATGCATTATCTACCGTCAGGTTTCACAAAAACCCTTCAAATCATATAGTACTTTACTGGGTAATAAGGCAAGAGAAGTAAATTGACAGGTACTTATTTCAGACGGGCATCTAATCTTCAAGACGACTGCTTGCTTAGCTTAGCATAGCATTGAACCATGCCCTGTATGAACAGGGGTTTGGATCAAAAATATCTTTCTGCTTAACCCCTCAGATGTTCTAGCTCTCCTCTCTCACTCTGGCAACTCATGCATGAATAGTATTTTCAATATGGGGTGTGGCTATTCCCTTTGTACGAGCAGATCATTCTGACAGGTGGTGAGACTTTTAAAAAAATTATTATTAATATGATTAATACTTACTTGAAAGACATCACCACTAGTCATTTCAAGAAGATGAGGAACATGTTCATTCCTGACTTTTTCACTGCTACATCCACAACACAGAGACAGTTCTAAGTACCTAGGTGAGAACCGTCAATAAAATATTCCTGAAAGAAAATATTAGAGATTGAATCCTGTAAAGGCTCTGAACTCGACGTGGAAATGATGGTTCTCTGAACCATAGAGTTTGTGCCTTCAAATCTTGAGGCTTCTTTTCCCCGCTTATTTACAACATTGGCACCGAATCAGGATAGTTTATCAATAAATAATTTGCATTTATCTTGTTTTCTATAGTTGAACTGCTGTGTAAATCTTTCCATTTGATGCTTTACTTTAAAGTGGTGATAATTCATTCTCATCAGGCTTCTGATCTTCTGACGGCTATAGCTTCCCAAATACGTGGAAAAGGACACGAGGTAATTTAGTAGACGGAACTCTCTCTGATGAGCTTTCCCAGTCACATTCAAAGTAGCTCATTTCTTGAGTAGCCGTATCTTTGCTTTTTCACCCCCAAAATGTGAAGTGCAAATAAGAACACACAGGGCAGGAATACCGTATGGACTGTGTTAGCTTTATTCTCGAGGAGTCAGTGATGGTTTATTTAAAGCTGTCCATTATTTGAAGTGCCATTTGGTCATTACACACTCACATATTACTACCTGGCTTTCTTTAAGAAAATATTTTTTATTAATCCCATTGCTTGGATTTATTTGTATTTCTCTTAATAATAATATTTAATTTATTTCTCCTACAAATATGTGAATATGGTTTATTTGCAAAAATAAACAAACAATTACAAATAACACCCAAGTGTCCTTTACATAATCCCCAGCCACCAATCTCCACTAATGAACCTTCACGCTAACAGAGTATAGGTATGCCTCACGTCTTTTTCTGTGTGTAGGCACAAGATCGATCTGGAGTCATGTAAAATACATAATGTTTTATGGCTGAGTTTCACCTTTAATTTGTGTTTTCTTTAAAAAATATTTTGGGGGATGCCTGGCTGTCTCAGTCAGAAGAGCATGTGACTCTTGATCAGGGTGGTGAGTTCAAGCCCCATGTTGGGTGTAGAGATCACTTAAATAAATAGAACTTAAAATATCTTGGTGATTTTGTCTGTGGTCATACCTATAGCACAATGTCAATTTCTTCATTCCTATGACCTCAACTGCTTCATAATACTGACTGACAAACATTTAGATTGATATCAATTCTTTCCATGATTACCAAGAAAGCTGCCATGAATGCCCATAGATACCATCCTTATGGTTAGCAGGTTTATCGACTCAAAATACAGCAAGGAACATATTTATGCTAAAAAAAACATTGTTTATCTGAAATTCATATTTAATGAGCACCCTGAATTTTATTTGGCAACCTCATTTTGTATGCCAATGTGCCAAGTGCATTTTCGACTCTATGTCAAGAAAAGGGATGGCTAGGAAAATGCTAATGGACACCTTTTACTTTAATTTTAATAAGTTGGCCTTCTGTTCTTCTAAATTGACATCAAGTGATACTTTTGTTGTATTTTTCCCAGCCTCATGAGGTGAATTTAGTTAAATTTACTTCTTAATTGCTTTTTTAGGGATATCTGTATGTAAAGAGGAGGATGAATGACTGAGGAGCACAGATTGATTCACTCCACAAATTGCACTTGCCTGCGGAAGGAACCCACAGATGGGAAAATAGAATATGACCAAAGCCTCCCTCCCCCATTCCTTCTTCTCACGTACACAGCGCAAAGAAAAACCAGCATTGTGACTTCTAATGGCTTAGATTATCGTGATGGTTTGGTTGGGTTCATTCTTTATAAGAATGAAATCAGTGCACGTAACGTGTCCGGCATTTTCTGCTCAACGTTTTGTTTATGAGATTCATCCGTGTTTGTAATTTCTAATCACGCATTTTCATTGCTGTATGGTTTTCATCTAGTTTTAAGACTATAACTTTTCCTCTGCGTTCCACTTTGTCCCCATAACAAAGGTTTGTGTCAGGGAATGTTCACACTTTTTCTAACACAATTCTAAATTATGTTTCATATATCGTTATTAATCCAATTATCACTTAGAATGGAATATCCTTGAGCACTTGGGTGGCTAAGTCCGTAAAGTAACCGACTTCGGCTCAGGTCATTGTGGGAAACAGAGCACCACCATGACCACAGGTGCATATTCGTTCAGGCTCCAAGGTCTCTGAGAAAACTTGAGATCACAGGGCTAAAAACAATCCAAGAGTAAGGGCGGCTGGCTCAGCTGGCTAAGCAACCTGACTTCGGCTCAGGTCATGATCTTGCGGTCTGTGAGTTTGAGCCCCGCCTCCGGCTCTGTTCTGACAGCTCAGAGCCTGGAGTATGCTTTGAATTCTTTGTCTCCCTCTCTCTCTGCCCCTCTCATGTTCACAGTCTGTCTCTCAAGTTCACCCGAGAGGACTTGAGTGAAATGCCCTTGGGAATGTGGCCTGTTCTCAGTACACAAATAAGAATGTTTTGCTTGAGGGGAGTCAGCAGTAAATGGCACAGTGCATTCACTCCCCTCTTTGTGGTTCACTCCCCTCTTTCTGTTTCATCCTGCCAAAAAGTCTCCTATCATATCTTGTTGGTCTGCTGAGACCACTCTTGCAGGGTGTTTACGTGCTGCAGGTGTAATTGTAGTCAGTCATTGTTGATTCATATCTTTCTCATGTTTCTTCACCACTCAGGTGCCCAACTGGTTGACATCGACAGTCACAACTCACAGTTCATGGTTTTAGCCCTGCATGGAGCTCTGTACTGACAGCTCAGAGCCAGAAACCTGTGTTGGATACTCTGTGTGTGTGTGTGTGTGTGTGTGTGAAAAAGAATAAAAACATTAAAAGGAAATTTTTAAAAATTGAATATATTTTAATAAATGGATTTTATCTGGGTGGCTCAGTCTCGGTTGAGCATCCAACCTGGGCTCAGGTCATGATCTTGTGGTCTGCGAGTTCAGCTCTGTGTCTGGCTCTGTGCTGACAGCTCAGAGCCTAGAGCCTGCTTCAGATTCTGCGTCTCCCTCTCTCTCTGTCCCCCTCTCAAAAATAAATAAACGTTAAAAAATTAAATAAAATAAAAAATAATGGGCTTTATATTACCTTCTTTCTCTCTTTTTTTTTTGATCAATACCTAATTTTTGGTGGCACATTGTTCCTTCCATCAGTTCAAAATATTACTCCTTTTTCTCTCCATAACCTTGAATTCTAATATTTTTATGAAGTAAATATTGCTACTCCTATGCTGTTTATTTGCTTGGTATATATCCCTCCATTGTTTTGCTAAGTTGGACAGTTAACAGCTTTTTGGTGTAGAGTTGGATTTTTTACATTACCCAACCTTAAACTCTGCTTCCAAATAGAAAAATTTAGCCCATTCTCTCAATTTATAAGAACTAATTTTGAATGATTTTATTTCTATTTTTAATTACTGCCCAAAAATTTAAGAAATAAATTTATTTCTACAAAAATTTTAGAATTAGTCTAGCAAAATCTTCTCCCTGGATCAAGCAAGACTCTTGGCCTAGTTTTATATGCTAAACTAATATTTCTGCTCACCTACCCTCCTGAGGTTCTCTCAGATTATTATTATTATTACTTCCTTTTCAAAAATCAATATTTACTTGCACTTAGATTTTCTTTAATATCCATTGCTTTCTATATATCCATTATTCTTCTGGGTGCCATTTAAGTTCTTATTGATCACGTCTTCCAGTATTCCTTTCAAAGAAAGACCACGGATATATTATCTTGGACACCCATATTCCTGGTATTGTCTCATTTTACTTTCAGTCATATCTGAGAAATTATCCAGCAGACTGTAGAATAATAAGCTCCAAATAGTAATCCTTAAAGACTTTGAAGATATTCATCAATTCTATTACAGTATTTAGTAGTGCCAATTAAAGTCTGATGTCAAGCCAATTTCTATTTCACTTTAAGACACTTTGTTTTTATTTGTGTGTTTGACTTAGTAAAACTTTTAGCTTTGTTTTTGTTTGTCTGATTGATCAGCACTCTGAAATTTCACCCAAATTTGTTTAAGTGCATCAATATTTTTGTTTGGAAGAGAATTACGTGTTCATTTGGCTCAACACTCTATGCCCCTTTTCAAACTGGAGATTCATGTATTACTTCTATTCTGGATCAACGTTTCTATCATTATTTTACCATCTCCTTATCTTCATTCTCCCTAGGTTCTCTTACTGCAATTCCTATTGGATGGATGTCAGATATACTAGAACTATCCTCCATAACTTTTACATTGTCTTTTGTGTTTCCATCTTTTCAACTTTTGCTGGCTGCTTTTAAAGAGAGTCAAAGAGCTTCATACACCCCCAAATTTATAACAGCTTTATCAACAATAGTCAGGTTATGGAAAGAGCCCAAATGTCCACTGAATGGGTGAATGGATAAAAGAAGATGTGGTATATATACACAATGAACTATTATTCAGCCACACAGAGAGTGGAATCTTGACCGTTGCAAAGACATATATGGAGCTAGAAGGTATTATGCCAAGTGAAATAAGTCAGTCAGAGAAAAACCAATACCATATGATTTCACTTATATGTGGAATCTAAGACACAAAACAAATGGGTGGGGGGATGGGGAGAGGCAAACTAAGAAACAAACTCTTATAGGTTGGTTAACAAACTGATGGTTCTTAGAGGGAAGATGGGAGGGGAATGGGGTAGATGGGTGTTGGGTATTGAGGGTACTTGCTGTGATGAGCCCTACGTGTTGTATATAAGTGATAAATCACTCAATTCTATACCTGAAACTAATATTACACTGTATGTTAATGAACTGAACTTTAAATAAAAACTTGGGGAAAAAATAAGCCAAATTATGTCAGCTCTATATTGTAACTACAAATTAATCCTAGATTAGTTGCTTTCGTATTTATTTCAGTGTTCACATTTTCATTTCTGAGATCTATTGTTGTGATTTTAGAGGTACATATTTCACGTCTCCTGATGCATTTCTCCTGTAAAGTCTATTTCACCTGCTTGTCTGAAACTCTATTCTCTTAAGTGTAAGTTCTTCCACTTGTTGAATTATTTTCTTCTTTTCTACATGTGTGATATAAATTATTTAACCAATGTTAGTGTTTTGGTTTAGTCCTTATTCTGATTTCTACCAGTTTTTGAAGACAGTGTGTGAAGTATGGGACTGGCTGAACTATTCTGTTTGAAATCAATAATTATTTTATGACAACTCTATCATTGTGTTTGACGAGCTTAGAGTTTCAAAATCTGAAACTTGATATTTAAAATGGTCACATCTGAATAATCATCTCACCCATTTAAAAAGAAACCATGTCTTCTATATACACAATGTTTATGATGTTCTTTCTCACCTGAGCCTCCTTTTGCATGCTGCAATTTAAAACTCTTTCTTTGTGCTTGGCTTGGCTAAGAATTTAGTCGTTCTCTATCTTTCAGTGAGCCATCCTTAGACAACATGCAGTTTGATTTTCTGGGGCCAGTTGTCCTAAATATGTCTACTGGGTCCCTTGGAAAAGATACTGATTCCCTGGCACATCTCTTGGAGATCCTTACATGGGTAATCCAGAAAGATTATTTTTATCAACAGATGTTCCAGGAAAATTTCATGATCTGGCAAATTTGGGATAAGCAATACCTTTGAAACAGGTAGAAATTCACAGCACTGATCAAGTGAGATGAGGGAAGCAGGCACTTATTTCATTTCACCAGTGTGGTGAGATTAAATTGAAGTTTAATCTCAGGTAAAATTCCAGGCCCATGTTGGGCAAACACTCAAACATCTGCTAAGTGTGATATTTTAATCCCCAACTGGTGACGTTGACTGTGCTTTGTGGCACTTGTGATTCAAAATCATTTTGCGGATGCTTGACAGAGAAGGTATGCAGTACTAAACCTCTTCCACCTGCTATTATAGGTTGCATTTTAAGCAGGGTTAACTGGGGTGCACCATTTGGAAATAGTTTGCAAAAATGCCTCAACTCTCCTGGGAAGGCAGCCTGCTTGCCTTGTGGTTTCAAAGCGCTTCGAGGCTTAAACCTGATCTCCACGTCAATCAAGTAGGAATCAGAAAGAAGACCGGATAACAGTTTTACTACTCTGAACAATTTTTGAACATAGCAAAGTTTTGTTGCTATTTTATATCACTACATACTAGCTCTTGTGTAGAATTTTATGACATACTGTGTAATATTGTGTCATTTGCAATGACTGATTGTCTTGACTTCACAGCAAGCACTAATAGTTAATTTCAGTGAAAGCTGATAAAGGTAGTTCTACAAATGGTTTAAATCACTGTAGTCAAATGCTGCAGTAAAAAAGCTTGTTTCCCACAGCTTAGCCTTATCAAGATGGGAGATAGACAAATGTCAAACTGTTTGAAGGTTTAATTTGTTTAAAGCAGGAATCAAAACTTGGCAAGTTCTGCGCACGTTATTTATTTACTTGATTGTTTACCTCTGGGACTGGGATAAGAAGGGAGGGGGAAGAGAATGTGCATATTGCCTAGATATGTATGCTGCAATGGAAATATAGTGACCGTGTCACAGCACATGTATTTATCTAGCATTAATTAACTAATTTTCCAAGTCATTATATGTGAGAAACCATTTGTTGATTGTGGCTTAATATTTTCCATATTTCATGGAAGCAAAGAAAAAAGGGGGGGGGTTATGGCGGTGAGAGAAAATGTTAGTTTAAAGGGAAAAAAAGATCAACGTAAACTAACTTTAATTTAGAACCAAGGTTTGCCTTTTTCCTAATGACATTATAATCCTTGCTTGGGTAGATCAGATCTGAAAACTGGGGAAGGGTCCATTGGGTAATCCTGGGACCCTGGACAAGGGCTTCAGAAACAAAGTTCTTGAGGGTGTGATTCAAAAGGAAGTCAGTGATAAAGCTGAGTAATTATACCATAGTGATTATATTGGTTATTACTAATATTAAAGGAAATGATTATAATGACATAAAATATTCCTTAAGTAAAAGATTGAATAGCTAAGCCAAAATAGAAAAATACTATCTGTAAGTAATTTTGGAGATCAGGCTGGTATATTACTTCGTAGTGTGTCACCTGTGCACATTTCTGTTAAACTCTGTTTCTTCCAAATATCAGAGAAGCCATCACTAACTGCTATTGACGTACACGCTCCCTGCCCCTGCCTAAGGAGAAAGAAAATGGGGAACTAAAAAACATAAACCTTGATTCATGGCTCAGAACACTGACTGGGACTCGACTTTCTCTCCAACGTCTCCTCTGCTTCCTCAGGAATGCCTGAATTCTCACATAGCCCCAAACCCATTCCCACCACACACACACACACACACACACACACACACACACCCTGGGGAAACCAACATGGCTGCCAAGTTCAAAGGACTTCCTGTTTTTAAGATGACTTTATAGTAATGAAATGTTCAGGATGCCTGGATGGCTCAGTTGGTTAAGTAATCAACTGGATGTCAGCTCAAGTCATGAGCTCATGGTTTGTGAGCCCAAGCCCCATGTCCGGCTCTGCACTGACAATGTGGAGTCTGCTTGGGTTTCCCTTTCTCTCTTTGTCCCTCCCCCTTCTCTCTCTCTCAAGAATGAATAAACTTAAAAAAAAAAGATATGTTTACATTGGGTAATGCTTAGAAAAGGCTTTTCTTTTTTTTTTTAATGCAGGAGGGAAAAATAGATATGAATTCTGCCTTATGCATACTATGAAATATCTTCTCTCTCCAGAACCTTCCTTAGGTGGTAGTGCTCAATGTGACCAAGAGTGACAGTTGTTGCAATAGATTGCTTTTTAAATTTTAGTTGTCCCATCAGGATGCTCATTGGCAAAAGAAATCTTGTATTTAGGGTAGTATTACCTCTTCCCCTCCGGGAATGATCATAATAAACTGATAACTATGACAATGAAAGCTGTGAATCACTCCTATAGTTTTAATAAGTTTTCCTTAGTCTGTTACAAGACAGGAGGACTTAGCCTTCTGAAAATTGAGAGCTCTGGAATTCTGAGACGTCATGAGCATTAGTTTCTTGAAGCAAAAATGGGATGATGAAGCCTAGTGTCCAAAGGTGTGCTGGAGGTTGAAATATGCTGATGTAGTGAATACGCAAGTGTATTTGTTCAAGTGCAGTAAAAATGTATAACATCACTTTGAGTAACACTCAGAGCACATCCACTAATCCTATGTATAATATTTTTTGTCTGAACATAATAGGTAGCCACTTTTCAATATGATGCATTTTGGTCCTTAACCCCTACAAAATTTCATTAAAGTGCATTGCAAATATCAAAACATAATTCTACTGGGAAACTTAGGCTACTACTTATCTTTCTGAGTTCATGGTCAAGAGCTCAATCACAGAGAGTTTACATTGCTTTCCTTTTCATAGGTGTAGTTTGAAGATTGTCAGGCCACAAGTCATGAGCCAGAACTTCTGGTATGGTCAGGAACTACTATGAAACATTTCCGAGGCTCCTTTTCCTCATCCTTAAATAGGGATGGTGACAATATAGGATCTCTTACATAATTTCTTCTTTTAGCGTTCTTTATTATTATTATTTTAGAAAGAGCAAGGTAAGGAGGAAAGGGACAGAGGGAGCGAGAGAATCTCAGCGTGGAGCCTAACATGGGGCTGGACACCACAACCCTGGGATCATGACCTGAGCCTAAATCAGCCTAAATCAGGAGTCAGATGCTCAACTGACTGAGCCAGTCAGCCCCAAGGGTTTCATTATTCTCCATTATTACCAAATTTGGTCAAGATCACACAACACTTTTAAAGTTTTTTGGTTTTTTTTTAAACTTTATTTCAAAAGAGAGAGAGAGCCTGGGTCAAGGAAGGGCAGAGAGAGAGTGTGAGAGAGAACCCCATGCAGGTTCTGAGCTATCAGGATGGAACTGAAGGTGTGGCTCAAACTCAAGATCAGGTCATGACCTGAGCCAAAATCAGGTGCCCCAAGATGACACAAAACTTTGAAAGAACAAAGAGGCAGATGGGAACATACTGCAAGAAGAGACTTCATTTCAACAAAAAGAATCTAACTTGGGGTCATAAAAATAAATTTTAAAAATCATAGCTACTTACCATTTGGAAATTTACATCCTTATGGTCTAAAAATGTCAAAAAATGTCAAAATATTCTGCCCTCAAGTGCAAATTCTACCTAAATAATTGCCCAGAATTGTATGTAAGGCAAAGAATAATCTTGCCATTAAATGACGTATTACATGAAGTACTTTATCAGAGGTAGCCTATAATTAACTTCTCCAATCAAATGATAAGGAGACATGTTATCAAATTTAATTCAACATTTAGGCCTCTTATTATGCTATTTCTATTAAACTGTTGGACTAAAACCACCAGATGATCGTTCCTAAACAAGAATTAAATGTTAATCTTAGAGGGAAATTATGACTATGATATCCCTAATCCCTATTTAATTCTAAGCACATGGTGCTATAGCATTTTAAAAATCTTTCCCAATCATTATTACCATTGTTATCACTATTATTGCTCTTTTAATTTTTTTTATGTTTTTATTTATTATTGAGACAGAGAGAAACAGAGCATGAGTGGGGGAGGGGCAGAGAGAGGAAGACACCGAATCGGAAGCAGGCTCCAGGCTCTGAGCTGTCAGCACAGAGCCAGAAACAGGGCTTGAACCCACGATCTGTGAGATCATGACCTGAGCCAAAGTGGACAATTAACCAACTGAGCCACCCAGGCAACCCTACTATTATTGCTCTTAAATAGCATTTACTGAGCACTGTGTGCTATGGACCTTACTAGGTACCTTATTTCAGCTAATTCTCACAATAGCATTCTGTAGTCAAAGCTATTTTTAGCTTCAATCCATGGCTTATGAAACAGAGCAGGAGATGGTTGAGATGACACACAGAGCCATTAAACCGCTCCAGGGGAATCGAACCTTGTATCCATCGCTATCAAAATTGAGTTCATATTTCCGAGCTTTTGGAAGCTGAAGAAACCAGCATTCCTTGAGTGCTACTATATACCAGGAATTTTACATTTAGTATCATTTATTGGATAAAAATTATATAACTCTCTCTTAGTCCATTCAGGCTGCTGTAACAAAGTTACCAGAGACTGGGCGATTTATAAAGAACAGAAATTTATTTCCCAATCTGGGAGGCTGAGAAGTTAAAGACCAAGACTCAGGCACATGCATTGTCCTGGCAGAACCTGCTTCTGGCTTGTAGATGGCTATCTTCTCTCTGTCCTCACATAGAGGAGTGAAGAAAAGATCTCTCTGGAAGACTTTTTTTTATAAGGGCACGAATTCCATACTCGGAGGCTCCACCCTTGTGACCAATCATTTCTCAAAGACCTCCCCTCTTCATGTCATCGTATCAGGGATTAAGTTTCAACATATGAATTCAGGGAAACACAAATATTCAGTCTATGTCCAATACTAAGTTAAGTTTGGAAAAAGTAAATCCTAAGAGTACTTACAATTCACCAAACAGTAGAAATCCTGGTATTATTGTGTGCACTCTGTTAGTCTTTATTTTTATATACACCCATTCGTACAATTATTATTAGACTGAATATATTATTTTATATTTTGCTTTTTCTTCACTCAGTGTCATACTATAAACATTTGTTGTGGTGGCATGGTTGTTATTGTTATTATTTGTAAAAGGTGAAAATAATTTTATTTTTTAAGTTATTTATTTATTTAATTTAAGAGTGAGGAAGGGAGAGCACAAGTGGGGGAGGGGCAGAGAGGGAATCCAAAGGAGGCTCCATGCTGCTAGAGTGAGCCTAACCTGGGGCTCGAACTCACAAACTGCAAGATCATGACCTCAGCCAAAATCAAGATCTGACGCTTAACTGACTGAGCCACCCGGGTGTCCCAAAAATAAGATTCTTAAGGGATTTATGAAACCATTCATTTCTTGTTGGACATTACATAACAAATATACTTTCAATATAAAATATACAGAACCTTTCATTGTAAGTTTATTATCACAGGATACCATGTAAAAATGTGTGACTTCCTTGATCTATAATTGCTTAAATTATTTTCAGAAAAGTATAAATGACCTACAAAAACTCCTTTAAAACCCATCACTTAGATAACATTGCTTTCCTACTTTGAACATTTGGTTTATGAATCGTTTCTAAAACCCAAAGATTTAACTTGGTATTTTTAAAAACTAGGATCATAACATCTCCAACCAATGGCAAAACATAGTTCTTTGATCGGTAATCCATGGGCTATTTACATTTGAGCTTAGCAAGAGAGGCCAATGACTTAAAAATGGCCAAAATGCTAAGACCTGTCGACTGTATTTTGACCAAAATGGTGTTAGCTGTGTACATAAAAATGTATATACTTAGTTTGAGTCATTGGGAGTCAGAACTTAACTTACGAATATTAATTATTACTAGCACTTTCTAAAGTGTAAGAATGTGTTCTTTTTAATAAACATAATTGAAGGATCATTTCCATATGGGAAAAGGCATCCATTTAAAATACACAGTTCAATGAGTGCTGATGAAGGCATACGCTTACCCAGTGACCGCCTAATCAAGTTATATAATATTTCCGCTACTCTAAAAAGTTTTCTGGGCCCTTTTGTAGTCCTTTTCTTCAGAACCATGAGCCCTAAATAACCCTGGTCTGGCGTCTCCTTTCATGGATTAGATTTTCTTTTTAACAAAATATCATGTAATTGGAATCATACAGTATGTATTCCTTTGCGCAGAGTTTCCTTTTGCTCAGCACGTATATTTGAGATTCTCCCATGGTGTGCTATGCATTAGTCAATTGTTTCTTTTTATTACTGAATATTATTCCATTTTTTTGATATATCCCTTTTTGTGTGTTGATAGACAAGGTGGTTGTTTTCACGTTTTAAGATATTATGAACAGAGGCTGCACTGAATGTTGATGTGCAAGTCTTTGCATGCATGCACATTTTACTTCTCTCGAATAAGTAGGTAGGAGTTGAATTGGGGACAATGTGATATGTTTATGTGTCACTTTCTTCACAAGTTGCCAACTTGTTTTTCTTAAAGTGGTTTTAGCATTTCATATACCCACACGACATCCATCACTCCACATCCATCACTCCACATCCTCAGTGACACTCGATACTGTCACTCTTTTTAATGTTAGTCATTTGGGCTCACACATGGTTGTATCTCACAATGCAGAGCACCTTTCCATGTCTTTGTTGGCACCTTATGTCTCCTGAAGTGTCTGTTCAATATCTTCCTCATTTTTTGGATTGTCCGTTTCCTTGCATTTAATTACAGAAGTATATATTCTAGACATGTATTATTCTCACATATATGAATTGTGATTATTTTCTTCCAGTCAGTCTGTGGCTTGCATCCTCCTTTCTTTAATAGTATACTTCAAAACAGATTACTTTAATAGTATACTTCAAAACAGATAGTTTTAATTTGAAAGAACTGTAATTATCATTTTTTTTATGGTTTAGGTCTTTTGTGCCCTATGAGTCATGTACCTCAAGTTTTCTTCTAGAAGTTTTAGAGTTTTAGTGATTGAATTTAGGACCATGGTCCATTTGGAGTTCATTTTTTAATATGGTGTGAGGAAAGCGTCAAGGTTAATTGCTTTTCTTGATGGCTATCCAGTTGTTCTACCACAATTGCTAAAAATTAAGACTATTCTTGGGGCACCTGGGTGGCTCAGTTGGTTAAGAGTCCAATTTCTGCTCAGGTCCATCGCCCGTGGGTTCAAGCCTGGTGTTGGGCTCTGTTCTGACAGCTCAGAGCCTGGAGCCTGCTTTGAATTCTGTGTCTCCCTCTCTCCCTGCCCCTCCCCTGATCTCTCACTCTCTCTCTCTCAAAAATAAATAAACATTTGCCAAATTAAAAAAGAAGACTATTCTTTTCCCCATTAAATGACCTTGGCATCTTTCTCAAAAAACAATTGCTCATATATGTGACCTTGTTTCTAATCTCTGTTGTGTCCCGTTGATCAATCAGTATGTCATGTCATCACTGGGACTTAGAACATTGCCTGGTAAGTAATCACTATACAACATATATTGATTGATGAAACAAATAAAACCTGTTAAGTGGGTGAATTAATTTGTGTGTATTTTAAATAGGACGATGTAGAGGGACATGAGGCCCCTCAGGCCCCTGCCTCTAGTGGAACGGTAACTCTCATCCACCAGGTTGCAGGACCATGGATGTCTAGGAGCCTCCAAGGAAGAGAAGGAGGATACATGTACCACCACCTCTGTTTCCACTTTTCTTTGCTCTAGCTGATGCCCTCTGCCTCCACTCCCATGAACTGCTCACCTTGGAAGTGCTGACCTTCCCTTAACCTCCGATGTTCCCAGGCATCTCTTTTCAGCACTGCTGTTCTCTGGTCTTCTTTTCCACGCATCCTTCCCTTAAGCCACTTGATGCTTCAATCCCACCAACAAAGCTGTTCTATTGAAGCTGCCCACAGTGACCTGACCTTGATCTATGGCACCCCTAAAAATGCTTCTCTCTCCCCTGCTTTATCCACTTTCTCTCTGGAAGAGTTCTTCATCTTCTATATGAATGTAACAGTCTTTGGTTTTTTAGTGTAACTTATGTGAATGTGTGTGTGTGTATGTGTTTGCATTCACTTGTGTGCGCTTGACAGTGGAGGATAGGCTGTGACGGGTTCTGTTCTGCAACAGTGCCTTTTGGGACCCCTGACTGTTCTCCCTGGGGAGCCCATTGCCTTTACCTATAAAGGTGGCTTTCCTCAGACACTCCTCACTGTAGTTCATCAGCCTTGTCTTATATATTTAAATTCTAATCATAGACATTTTATTTTTTATTGAAACTTTTTTAATGTTTCTTTTAATTTTAAGAGACAGAGCACGAGCAGGGGAGGGGCAGAGAGAGAGGGAGATACAGTGTGCAAAACAGCCTCCAGCCCGACACAGGACTGAAACCCATGAACTGGAAGATGATGACCTGAATTGAAGTAGGACCCTTAACTGCTTAACTGACTGAGCCACCCAGGCGTCCTTTGTAGATAAATTTTAAATGGAATAATTCTGTCTCAGTTGAAAGCTTTTTTCATTGAAGGAAATACAAATAACAAGTAAATATATGATAGATATTCAACTTCATTATTAAAAACAAAAGTAAATTTAACTTTTTCACTTAGTTTTCTGGTTTCAAAATGTCCAAAGTTACTGCTCAAGAAAATTCAGAAAACTACATAACACATGAACTAGACTGTACTGACATTTGAGATTATAAAGCACTGATTGGAATTAAGGTAGAGGCCTGCTCAAAGTAGTATTTCCTGAGATTCCCACTCACCTACTGAACTAGGAAAGCTTTTTTAAACGTTGAATTTAATGCTTTGGGTTAGCATTTTCCCTTTGGGCAATATATCTTACATTCCCACGCTCAGAGGATGAGGGCGACCATTTACCAGAAGTCTCTCCAGCAGAACATACTGCCAGACTCCGGAATTTTTGCCTGTCTTATGGGTGAAAAACAATATCTTGAGATAGATTTAATTTACATTTAATTTTGGTTTCTTCTCATTTGGTAAGGACGACTTGAATTACTTATTCTGTTTATATTTCTAATCCATTTTTATGAATAATTAGTCATTTTCTCTTCATTTTTGTGAGTTATTTATAGGGAGATGAACTCTATGTGAGATATAAATTTTCTGCTTTTTGTCTTTTTACATTGCTTATAGAGTGTTTTACACTATATATATAATATATATATTATTGATATGTTTGTGTATGTAATATATGTTATGACATATAATATATATCATAATACATACTGTATTATATTTAATAGACATTGTATACATATTTGTGTGTATATGTAAGCACATATACATATTAAAAATAAAATTTATCAACATATTTTCCTCATTGATTTGGGATTTAAAGTCAGTTATAAAAATGACTTTGTCTTCCAGCTTATAAAGTAATTTACTCAGGATTTCTCTAGTACATTACTCATGGGAAATTTATCCTGGCATAATTCTGAGGAATAACTATAATTCAAAAGGTTCTCCAGATATTCCAAGACATCTTATTAAAAGTCTTCTTTTTCCCTTAAGCTTTATTATGCAAAAATTTCCATACGCAATTATTTCTGTCTTAATTTTCTACTCTCTTTCCTTGTTTGTCTATTAATGGTTTTTTTTTGTTTGTCTGTTTTATTTTTGAGAGAGAGAGAGACAGCATGAGCAGGGGAGGGTCAAAGAGAGAAGGAGTCACAGGATCTGAAGACAGGCTCCAGGCTCTCAGCTAGCTGTTGGCACAGAGCCTGACGCAGGGCTTGAAGCTGATGCGGGGCTTGAACCCACGAATCATGAGATCATGACCTGAGCCGGAGTCGGACGCTTAACTGACTGAGCCACCCCGGCGCCCCTTGTTTGTCTATTAGTATAGCACTTCCATACTGCTTTATTTACAAGGGGTTTATAATGTGTTTTGACGTCTAGGAAGCCATGTCTCTCTTTCATGTTTTTCTTTTGCTTGTCTATCTTTAACATAAAATGTACAACAAATCTATCATTAGAAAAAAAATTTGACATTTAAAAAATATTTTGTTTTTTTATTTTATTTTTGAGAGAAAGAGAGACACATAGTGCAAGTGAGGCAGGGAGAGAGAGAGAGGGAGACAGAGGATCCAAAAGCAGGCTCTGAGCTGTCAGCACAGGGCCCGATTCAGGGCTCAAACCCACAGCTGTGAGATCACGATCTGAGCCAAAGTTGGATGCTCAGCCAACTGAGCCACCAACTGACCCCAATTTTGACATTTTTAATTGAGATCAGGTTACACTTAACTGACATCTTTACGACTATCCTATGTAATGGGCAGTTAAATACTTCATCTAAAATTTCAGGAGAGCAGGATAACCCAGCTCTGGAGACCTGTGTACAACATTGTAACTCTGGTCGACAATGAAGTACTTGGACACTTGAAAATTTGTTAAGAGGATCTCATGTTAAGTGTTCTTGCCAAATAAAATCAAATTATATATATGCTTTTATATCTTTAAAGGAATTTTGAAACTTTCCCTAATGTAGATCTTGGACATAAAAACAAAACAGCTTTAAATACAAGACTCATATTGGACATGTATCTAATGGTGAATAGTTTTATGTATGGTGATATAAACTATAAATGCCTTTATAACTGTCACAAGATTAGCCTAATCATACACACACACACACACACACACACACACAAACAGGAAATGTTATCTGCACTTTAGATTATAAATGCAGTCCCTTAAAATTGTGTTCTTGAAGCGTACAACTCTTGGTTTTGTCTCAGGCCATGATCTCACGGTTTGCGAGTTCGAGCCCCACGTTGGTCTCCATGCTGACAGTGTGGCGACTGCTTGAGATTCTCTCTCTCCCTCTCTCTGTCAAGAAAAGAAAAAGTGTTCTTTTGTGAATCCCTGAGTTTTTAAGCAGCATTGGGATGTAATTTAATATGCCTGCTATACGAAATATTCTCAGGTATCTAATGACTTTGCTAATTATTTATTTGCTGAATAGCCTAAAATGTCTCCCTCTTGTGTAACCAATTTTAAGTCTGCAAATCCATCAACCAATACAAGCAAACTTACTTTTAAACTTGATTTAACTAAGGGGAATGGGAAAAGCACCTTAAAAATGCACCTTATAATAAGTTGTAATGTAAAACAGCATTAGTTTATATGGTGGTGTCATTAATTATCTTTTTTTAACAATAGCACATTGGTGGGAGAATCATAGATCTTCATTTATCAGACAGAGTGGTATAACAATATTATATGAAATAGCATGATTTATTGAACCTGGGAATTTCAGTAAAAGGCTGAAGGGCTTTCAAATCCAGTAAGGACTGTCTCTTTGATGATCACATTTGATCTAGTGGGAACTCACTGTTCCCTGCCAACAAAGTATGTAATATCACTTCTGTAACACCTCCATGACTTCCTGTCTATCACTGCGCTCAGTGAATCATTTATTCCCACTCTCTTTGAGAATGTGTGTGAACCAGAATGCCTCCCCATATTTCCCGACTGGCTGCCTTGTGAAGCAAAACAAAGCAAGACTCAAACTTCACAATTGCCAATAATGAGCAATCATTACTCAAATTACTCCAAGCACTGATTAGGTTTAAAGTAATGAAGAAACCACCATAATCAATCATCATCAACCCAAAGAAAGTCAATCTGTGTGGAGAGACCCTAGGAATTAGCACAGGGCTCCACCTACAGGGTTCCCAGGGCAGAAAGAGAGCAGACAGGCTTCAAGTCACATGTACCCTCCACTGTGCATTTCCTTTTTAGGCTGGCCACCCCGACTGCCTGCCCGGAACTCTAAAAAGAGGCAAACTAAACTCACAGTAGCTTTTGAATGGTGTCTCTATCCAAACAAGCAGTCTTGATTGAAGCACAGCATAAATAATAATGTTGTCACATGTGCCATTATTTAAAAAAAAAAAAAAGTCTTAAGGCAATCATGCCTATACACATAGGCAATCATGCCTATACAGTAAAGATTAGATAGATAGATGATAGAGAGAGAGGCAGACTGGTAGAAAATAAAACTTGCAGCTCTGTGATGGTGGGTAACCAGTCATCTTAGTTTACCAGGATTGAGGGGTCCCTAGAATATGGAATCCTGTTTTAAAAATAGAACAGTCCTGGGGTGTCTGGGGGGCTCAGTCGATTAAGTGTCTGACTTCGGCTCAGGTCACGATGTCACGGTCTGTGAGTTTGAGCCCAGTGTCAGGCTCCGTGCTGACAGCTCAGAGCCTGGAGCCTGCTTCAGGTTTTGTGTCTCCCTCTCTCTCTCTTCCCTTCCCCCACTCACACTCTGTCTCTCAAAAATGAATAAATGTTTAAAAAAATTAAAAATAGGACAGTCCTAGCAAACCATGTTGAATCGATCATCCGGCTAATGTTATCAGCTTTCCAAGAAGGTAATGTTTTTAAATGCAATTTTTTTAGTTTATTTTTATTTTGAGAGAAGGAGAAAGATTGAGAGAGAGAGAGAGAACAGCACCTCACTGTCAGCACATAGCCCAACGCAGGGCTCAATCTCATGAACCCATGAGATCATGACCTGAGCCAAAACCGAGAGTCGGATGCTTAGCCCACTAAGTCACCCAGGTGCCCCTTGAGTGTAATTTCTGTTAATTTTGGTAGCCACATTGTGGGAAAGGCACTGGACTATTAGAAGAATTTGTCTACTTTTTACCACCAATAAGAACAATTTTCTAAGTGAGTATAAAACTTTCCTCTGCAGCATTTGGTTTCCACTGTTTAATTACACAGGACAACCTCAACGCCAAGAAATTCATCCTCGCCATGCGTTTTAAGTTTTGCCACACTTGGCAAATTATTCAGATTCTGTCTACCTGGAAAACAATTATAATGACACCTGTAAGTATGAGAATGAGTCAGTTTGACCTCAAAAAGGGCATATAATTTTTTTTTAATTGTCAAACGCACCTAGAAAACTTCCCCACATACAAATTCTGGGGGGAAATGTACACAATACTTAATATGCATATTTGTCATTTAAAAGACAAATGGTTCTATGCTAACACTACTTTGCTATTTACTAAGCAGATATTATTTAAAAGAGAAATGGACTGTTCACCTAATTTAAATGTGTTTGGATATGTGTATGTGTGTTAAGTTATGGTCTAATTTATAATGTATAATGAAAATAAAATATAAATATGTGCGATCCAGTTTTTTTTGCAATATTAGATTGTTTAGAAAAGCCATAGAAAACCAGAAAGTTTCAAAAAGATGGATTATATTTTAAAATATTCTTGAAAACATTTATGAAAATGTTATGCTAATAGTGGCCATAATTGAACTGCATTGTCATGGTCTGCTTCTTCGAGCTAAGTACTCAGAGACAGTGACAGAACTCGTCTTTTTATATGAAAAGTTTCCACATTACCCTTATTTAAAATGTCTGTGTGCCGTCCATCTTTGACAACAATAATAAATTATTTCCATGGCAACCCTGAGAAAGAGTCACACAGATGTCATCTCAGCATAGCGACACAGGGGACTACAGAGGGACTTCCTTGTCAATGTTTTGGTCAAGATACAGCACTGTAAACATTTTCAGACTAAATTATCGTGACTGTGACGAAGGGTTATCCGACTATTAAAAAATGAATTGTCAGAGGAGAGATAAATCATATTTTTGGCAAAACTATGAACAAGGATGGAAAGGAAAATAGCACTTATGTTGGGTTTGTGTATAAGGACCAGAAACTGACTGGGTCTCTTAAACAGTAAATAAAATCTATATGAATAATAGGAAAAATAGGAAAAATTAATAATGGCCCTTTGTCAAAATGTCAAAGTTTGTGCTGAAAAACGTTGTTAAGACATGGATTCGATTTCCATTTACAGCAATCAGGAATAATATCATGTCAACATTTGATCTGCCGTTCTCTTTGGTAATTTTGTTAACCTTGAATTTCAGAAGATTTCATTAGTTGGTAGATCTATTCTTGTTTATGTACTCTCTTTCAATTAAGTATACTGACTCTTGACTGGAAATAGATTATGAATCTGAATTCCAGTTATTTAAAATGTTTACCCCCCAAAAGGGGTATTTAAAACTTCACAACATTTATAGTAGCTATTCAGTCGTGGAGCGGTTGCTAGAATTTTTATGGTAATAACATACTCTTTCTCATATAGACACTAACTGTCTTTCCCATTCAGACACTTAATTCAGGATTAATAAATGTAAATAATGCTAAATTCCAAAAGGATTGTATATATTAATATGCGAGCATTGGGACTCCAAAAAGCATGGGTCAGAACTATTTTGCAAATTTACTAATCTTCTCCTATTGATTGATGGCTCAGATGAACTAAACCCAAATCTTTGAGTAACTGGGAATAATGAGTCAGTGAGAAAAGACAAAGTCACATTTAACACAAAATCACAGTTAAGACAACAGTAACAGTAACAATTATCTTAATAAGACAATAGCATTGACTGAATTCTTATCCTGCTGGTAACTCTTCTTAGTGCTTTGCTTATGTTACCTTATTCACTTTTCACAAAGCCATTTGAGGGTAGTTACTCTTCTTCTTTGTTTGCTAAGTAAGGATACAGAATAATTTGGCCAAGGTGAAAGCAATGATTCAAATGCGAACAATAGAACCAAATGATATCTTGTGTGGGTTATCTGGATCCTGGCTGTTCAGAAGCCGCAGCTTCCGGGATTGGCCTTCTTCTCCCACATCAGGGCACCACTGAAGGGTCAGGGAGGTCTCTGAGCCCAAACCCAGCCATCTTCTGAAACCCCAAGGATTGATGATCAGACCTACTTCTCTCTTTAAAGCTCTGGATGGAAATTATGAAGACACAGGGGATTTTGCCTGGAGGGGGTGGGGAGTGGCAAGTCACAAATCGCTTATTCACTCCTAAACTGAGAGTTAGACATTTGGGAATCTGACTGTGATTGTACAAGCGCAGGTTCAGTTAGGAAAGGAACAGATTAGGCAGGGAGAAAAATAAATCTACACTGTGAGTCTAGCCTTTTCATTGTTTCCTCAAATATGGTCAAAACCTACTAAATCCCATAATATAATAAAATTGATTTCATGTAAATTTGGTTGCAGTTTTACAACTTTCAAAAAATTCTTTAAACCAGTTGAATAGTGCAGAATACATAAAAAACAAATAAAATTACAGTTTCCAAGAACATAGCGATATTAGTAAGAACTCCTCTCTGACCCAGGCCTCACATGGCCAAGCTGTGTGTTATCTTAATTCTTTTTCTCTATTATTCTTTTTCTGTCACGGTGTTGATGTGTTACAGTCTCTGATCTGCTGTATTATTAGTACTGACTATTGTAAGTGACACTAGACCTGGTGTATAATTTTATATCTATACTAATCACACCAACGTAAGATATAATAAATGTAATTTAACAGACAATGTTGAGAGCTAACCTTTAAAACCCCTTAACAGGCAAAGTCTCTGAAGAGAGAAGAAAAAGTAATTCACCTTCATTTAATATAGTGGAAATGCCTTAAGTATAAACTTCGTGTTTTGAAATGTTCTGTTCAGAAATAATCTTAGAACACCTCAGTGGCTCAATTGGTTAAACATCAGACTCTTGATCTGGTCTCGGTCATGATCTCAGGGTCCATGGGGTTGAGCCCTGTGTTGGGCTCTGTGCTGACAACAGGGAGCCTGCTTGGAATTCTCTGTCTCTCTTACTCTCTGCCCCTCCTCCATTCGTTCTCTCTCTCAAAATAATAATAATAATAATAATAATAATCCCAAATTTCACTTCCATATAAAAAGCTCACACAAATCAATAGAAAGAAAAACAATTAGTGCTCTTCTCACCTCACCCCTCCATAAGATAAAAAGCCAAGGCTATAAAAAGACAATCCACAAAGTGGCAAAAAACCCAAAAATTGTTCATTATCATTAATGAGAGAAATAAAAATAAAGTAAGAATCAGACGATTTATTTGGAGTTTGTTTTGCCTAACATTAGCAAACGTTTAAAGATGGTAGGGTGCAATTAAGTGGGTACATCTTTTTAAAAAATAATTTGGTGAGATGTATTATAATATTCTAAATGCATATATCCTGTCATTCACTAACCCCATTTCTAAGGATTAACCCACATAAAAATATTTATAAAAGAGTACACATTTTACTACAAAGATGCTCATATAGAATCATTTTCATGGTTAAAACCTGAAATTAAAAACAAATAGGCAATACATATGGCTGTAGGTGAATACAGTAATAGATGTCACTTACTTATCAAATTACTGTTACATGTCTGGGAATGTGCCAAATGGCTTACTTACATGATCTCAAAGTTTCTCAATACCTTAAGAAGTAGATGTTGTTTCTTCAACCTTATGGAGAAGGAAATGAAACTCAGAGAAAGCATGTAATTTTCCCAAAACACCCAGGAAATGTGCAACAGGGTCAGGATTCAAATCAGGCTCATAATATTCCAGAGTCTGTGTTCTTACCAATACCTAGTACTGCCCCTCATATAATGGAAAGCTACACATAGATAATTAAAGCTAAGCGTTTATAGGGCCTTTAATGACCTGAGGAGAGCATGCTGGGGCATTGAGATATAAAATAGCAAGTGAATATACATTAAACCAGTGCTCCCCGAATATATATTATGTTCAAGGCACTGGCGACCTCAGTTCAAAATAACGCCATAGGATCAAAAACTAAACTAAAAAACAGAATCTGGAAGGAAACATGAAATACATTAGTAAAGATTTTTTGCTGGGTAGCCAAACTAATGAGTTTTTACATACTTCTTGATTATTCTCTATATTTTCTGAGCATGCAAATGAGAATTAGCCTTGTGGAGTTCCAAGGAACAGGACTACATTATTGCCCCTACTTTAGTCCCTTGGGTAGACGAGGCAGTGAAAGACTGAGAAATTTTGTTAGATTCATTTGTACACCAAGCTTATTTCTTGTTCGGCTACTAGATGGTATACTTTATATTTGTTTTTGGCAACTGGTATGAGGTCAACCAAAATGGGGTGCTCATTTTCCCATGGTTCTCCCACTAATCCATGGTATTTCACAACAGACCTGTACAATTCAGCTGCTTTTAGTGTAATCTTTCAAGGTGGGATCCTCTCCCTTACTGTCCCCTTCACATATTCACTTGAGGAAGGCAATGAGCTCTCCTTAAAACCAACCCAAACCTTTCTATGCAGACCTCCCTGAAAACAATACAAGGAATACCAAGAATTCCAAGGTAGTGAAAATTCCAACATGGTAAATATGCAGTGCACATCTAATTCACTGACTTTTTTAATAATTAAAAATTACATGTCTATGTTCGTATGTCCTCTGCTCCTCACACAGCAGCAAGCGTTATTCCTGTATGTCATAAATCAGTGTATCAACTAGGTTAAAATTCAGTGTCATGAATTTTGGTGGTGTCCTCTACCACCAAAAACCAAAGTTGTTAGGAGCCTAATGACTCTAAACTGTCCTCTGCCTTCACCCCTGGCCACTCTCATCTTGCTGAGCTCTTCCATCTTCCAGGTTCTCTCTTGGAACCATTCTGGATGCACTGCTGCTGCCAGCTTCTTCCAATCCACAAAGTCCATTTCCTTAACAACTTCTTGTGCCCACTACTTCCCTGTTCATCATGCTTTTTTTTCCGGCTTGACAACTTCTTCGACTTCTTTGAGTTTACATTTGCCACAGCCCTCCACCTCTAACTCCTCACTTCCTAATAACCTAGTAACATTCTATATTGTGCACAACTATTATCTTCCCTGTTTATGGTTTCTCGCCCACCATTAGAAGGTAAGCTCCTTGTGGGTAGATATATTTGTATCTCTACTGTTAACTGATACATCAACAGCCCAGATATCCAAGTATACCACAACAGCCTCTGGCATGTAATAGGTACTCAGTACATACTGGATGGATGAATGAATGGTATTGCTGGCTGACATACAAGTGTAAGTGTAATGTGACCCTATCATATTCAAATCTAACGCCAGCTCCTGCCGGTCACTTCACAGCTATATCTCTATCTTGTCCGAGCTAGTTATTTTTTAAGAACATAAACAAATATCCATATCTCTAATTCTGTACTGCCAACTCATAATTGTGTCATAACTATGTCATAACTGTGAAATACTCATGGCTGTTGTTTTCTAGGGTGTTCCTTAAAATGTGCATTTCCATCTCATTATCAACTTCACACATGACCAGAAATTTGAGGATGCTGCCTCAGTTTTCTATTAGTCCCCAAATTAATCTGTAACCCATCATTCATTCCACTCTCATACATGCTTTCATTTTTCTAAGGCCTGATCCATTTTAGAAAAATCATGGTCATAGCATAGAAGCTTCTTCATCCACCTGCCTGTTGTCAATTAATGATGCCTCATTAGTCAAATCACTCAGAACGCTGATGAGGTTTTCCTGAACACAAAGGCCAGCTCAATCAATAGTCTTCCCACCTGTGGTTCTTGAGAGACCAGCCAGAGGTTAGCCCACTTCTTGGGGGCCTCCGTTGTGTCAGCAAAAATTAGAAAGAAGGTGGCTAAGTTGTCAATAGAGCACAGAGACAATTAGTTAATGATTAGAGAGCCAGCAGTTGGGGAAATTGATAATAAAATGAGCCATCTTGGGTACATTTACATGCATCTGGAAAATCTATATAGCACAGTAAAAAGTATATTACAGAGAGAAAAATAATGTGCCCTGAAATCAAATTAAAGAAGAGAATTTATTTAATGGTGGACAGAAATTTGCCCAACTTGGGAGAAGGTCATGGCTATGTTAGAATAATACAGTGGGACCTATTCAATAGGTTAATTATTAACCCACAACCATGCTACTTTCATTACTTTCCACATAAGACCTTCTCTCTAAATTTTGATTTATTGATGGATTAATTCATTCAAGCTTTTAAAATTTATTTATTTTTTTATTCATTAATTTTAATTTTTAAATGCTTATTTATTTATTGTGAGAAAGAAAGAGAGAAAGCATGAGCATGTGCTCAAGAAGGGGGCAGGCAGAGAGGGAGGAGAGAGAATCCAAAGCAGACTCCTGAGCTCAAACTCACAAAATAGAGGTCATGACCTGAGCTGATATCAAGAGTTGGGTGCTTAACTGACTGAAACACCCAGGCGCCCAAATTCTTCTTAAATTTTTTGAGTATTAGTTATGGGCCTTGTAAGAGTTACGTTAGGAAGGTGACCAAGCAGCCAATTTATTGCCGTGTCAGAGAATAGTTCCAGGCACCGCCAGGGCCTGATGACCCTCACTCTCTAATCTGGAATGTCCCAAACTAGAATGTCTCACCATGGAATTTCAGCATCCCCTCACCCCACCAAAGTAAACAGCCAATCCTATCCTGCCACAGTCCAAAGATGCCCGGAACTCTTGCACCCTTAAAACACCTTGCTCTCTCGTACCAGACGCAACTTCCCTGACTCCCCACTCCCGGAGTCATGGAACCTCGCCCGGGAATTACAGACTCCAATAAAGGCTTTTTTTGCTCCTTAGTGTGGTCTCTCTTTCCTCTCATCTCTGCCTCCATCTATTAAATCTTATAGGCCTCACACTGGTTTAGGCATCAGGGAAAACAATGTCAAATAGGTAGTCTTGCTCCCCACTGTCCTTTTAAAAAATAAAATATTATTTGTTTCTTTTGAGAAAAAGAGAGAGAGAGAAAGAGTGTGTGCAAGCATGGTGATAGGGCAGAGAGAGAGAGAGAGAGAGAGAGAATCCCAAGCAGTCTCTGCACTAAACTCAAAGATCAACACATGGATGGATCCCATGAATTATGAGATCATGGGCTGAGTTGAAATCAAGACTTGAACACTTAACTGACTGAGCCACTCAGGCACCCCTCCCCCAACTGCCCATAAAGAGATAACATTTGTTATGCCCAAGATCACAATATCGTCCCCAAAAACCAAAGACCACCAGGGAGACCGAGTCACACATGCAAAAGCAAAGGGCTTTATTATTATGGGCTTATAAGCTCGGGCTCACAGACTTCACCAGCACAGTGAATCCATGCTGAGAGCCCCGAACAAAGGCGGGGTAGGGCTTTTATAGATTTTGGGAAGGGGGAGTTACAGGAAATTGTGACACAGGTATAGTGACCCAATCATTATCGCATAACATTATTGGCAGTAACTTTAACTATACATATTGTCCAGAGTATTCGTTACTTTTGGCAGGACTCAATCACAACATTTAGAGTATTAACCAGTTACAGAGTGGACCCAGGACCCCCATGTAGGGTGTAACTAGCCTTAAGCAATAAGTGATTATCTTTAGCTTCTATCTCTAGGTCTGCCCTTAGAAATGTTAAGGGTGTTAGCTGGCCTTTCCTGATTGGGTGTTACAGGGTGGTCCCTCCTGCCTTGGGCAATGTGTACCCTTTTATTGTCTAATGATTCTGAGAAACCAACACTTTGGCCTCCAAGGTCAGAGGGAAACTTGAAGCCTGTCATGGAGTCAGTTTGATTCAGACCTGTGTCCTTACACATTCTGGTAGAAATGTCAGATTTTAAAAAGAAAGAAACTATTAAAATAATAAACTGTTATAAGTGTATGAGAAATATCCTCAATGTATTGGCAGATAAGAGAAGGGAAGGGCCCTTCAGAGTTTTAGGATAGAATATTAATAAAGGAGATTTAAAGTATATGTTATAATATACTTTTCTCCTTAGAACATGCCAGCTCTTGGGTATCCCTCTGCAGGGAATGTGGTGTTTGTCTCCAGGGACTTGAATGAATGGGTGCTTCCTTTACTGTGGATTTATTCTGCTTTATTCAAAATTCTGCTGGGGCTTTAGCCTACGGGTATGTCTCCAGTCACTGAAAACCATGGGGGTGTCAGAGATCATTTTCCTGACAGTTTGCAAATCACTTGAACCCGCTGTTAATCATTTAAATGGCAGCAGTGGGAAATCCTGGAATTCAGAGTAACACCACACTAGCAACAGGCAAAGCTTTTCTCATTTTAGAAGGACTGCACCAAGCAGAAGTGTCATGGCACTCCGTTTCACCTTGAACAAAATGCTTCTATCCTATGCCAAACGTTGTGTGAATTGTCAGAAAATTCAACTCATGAAGTCGCAGGAGCAGAGAATCCTAGAGCTAGAAAGAGCCTTATTGAAATTGTTTATTCTCTCATTTCACATCGAAGTCCTGAAGGCCAAGCTCCTCAGGGGAAGATCTGACCTAGAACCCCCTCCTGTCTCCAGGCCTGATCACGACCAAGCCAGAGAGTGGAAGGCTAGGTACAGCATGGTCAAAGAATCTGAAATCTCAAACTTTCCAGCTACATGGAAATCTATTACATCTACAGACGTAAGTACATGCAATTTCATTTCAAACCAACATTGTTCCTCTAGCTCACATTCCCAAACCCCAGAGTAAAACATATTTCTGCCAAATTTATTTTTACTTCCCTACAGGCCCATTTATGTACAATTAAATTGATTATCCAGCCAAGTCTCCCCATATGAAAGCAGAAAACTGATTTAGCTGGTGGTTTTCATCTGTTAATTGGATCTTAGTGCAAACACCCATCTTACTATTTTTTTTATTTGGAGGAAATACGTGAAAAAGTAATTTTTCAATTAAAGATCTCAATTCATTCTTCTAAAAGTAAAGCTTTCTAGTAGTGCTATAAACTTGATGTCTTTAGCTATGAAATTAGACTGATTTTTCTTCACTATTGTCTTTTATTTTTATTTTTTTAATGTTTATTCATTTTTCAGAGAGAGAAGGAAACACAGAATCCAAACCAGGCTCCAGGCCCTGAGCCGTCAGTACAGTGCCCAACATGGGGCATGAACCCATGAACTGTGAGATCATGACTTGAGCCAAAGTCAGACAATCAACCGACTGAGCCACTCAGGTGCCCCTCTTCACTATTTTCTAAATTTCTCTGCTGTTGGAGATAATATAGACATAAATAAAACCATCTTCTATTTAGATTATTGATAAAGTTATATAATTCCATTTGGTCTCATCCTACACAATGTGAAATCAACTGAGGCATTCAAACTTTCAGTTAAATTAGTCTATCGATCAAAGAGGGATTTTTTGGTTTTATAAAGATAGTGCCATACTTCTCTTTGCAACGACAATTTGTTACACTTCCAATAAAATATTTGACTCCATTCAGGTGGTGGTAGCAGAAGGTAGAAGCAAAGCATATTAGGGGCTTAGAGTTTTTCATCTTATCTACTCTCTATTCCTCCATAATGATTAAAATGACATTGTTAAAAAAACTAACCTGTTTCCAGCTGAGCATATGACCACATGGATAAGGACCACATTTCCCAGCTCTAGATACATTTATATATAAAGAGGAAATATATGTGTATATAAACAGATTTATTATAAAGACTTAGCTCGCACAATTATGGAGGCTGAGAAGTCTCACAGTCTGCTGTCCACAAACTGAAGACCCAGCTGGTGGTAGATTTACAGCCTGAGAACTGGGGAGCTAATGGTGTACGTCAGTCCCAGAGCAGAAAAAGACCTATATCCCAGCTTGGGAGTCAGAGAGAGATAGAAATTCTTCCTACCTCCAGCATTTTGTGCTACTCAGGCCCTCAGTGGTTTGAGGGAGGCCCATCCACACTGGAAGGTCATTTGTTTTACTTGTTTCACCCATTCAAATACTAATATTATCATGAAATACCCTCAAAACACATCCAGAAATAATGTGCAATAAAATATCTGGACATGTCATGACCACATCAAGTGGACATCTAAAATTAGGCATCCATGTAGCCTTGTCACTAAAAAGTCCTGCCCGGTGAGATTAAAATGAGTGTGGGAGAGGAAGTTAGTGAGCTTCTCACAGGAGGCCTGAAGGCCAGCAAAGAAGAAGGCATGGCCAGCTATCAGCAAAGTCAAAGGCCTGTCCTGGATGGACTCAGAAACAGAACCACAAGAAGCCAGATCAAATCAGACAAGCCCTAGATGGCTGGCCAAGTAGGTGGAAACCTCTGGCAAGTGAAGAATAGAAGACGTGAAAACCTGCTTCCAAAAAAATCCCCATCCCAAATAATGAATATCCCACCCCCTTTTTAAAAAAAGAACTTGAACCCCTAGGACATAACACTATTTCTGTTTTTTCAACTCACCTGTTCTCACATCTGGAGAGTGCATTTTCACTTTAATAAACACTCCTCCTTGTGTTGCTCACCCACGGTGTTGTGTCTGTCCTTGGATTCTTTCTTGTGAGGAGATCAAGAGACTCTAGCAATATCTTTGGGAGGAGCTGGGTTGAGACCTCAGGGGCCAGGTCTTCCCAGTTCACCCAGAAATACATGTACTGAGCCCAATTCTAAGAAGTGTCCCTGAAGTAAAGACTTGCTGTCTCTTTTCCACCCTTTCCCATGTGATATTTCTGTGACAGGTAAATTGGAGAGCTCTATTGAGTCATGAGCTGGTGATTACTGAACCATCATGGTAGCTCCTGATTGTCTACATCTTCAGAAGAGGAAAATAGAGGTCTGTCTGGTTTAAGCTACTGTTGTTTTGGGTTTTTAGTCACTTCCACTTTTATGATGGAGATAAGAGAAGAATGGTAGAAGAGAAAACTATGTGAGTGTATATTGAGCATTTACTATTGCTTTAAATGGGTGGATGGAATTGATGACCACAGCAAATCATAAAACAGCTATCGTAATCCCTGTTTTAGGAAGAAGGAGACTGACACTTAGGTTGAATATCTATCCTAAATTCATAAAACTAGAATGTGAAAAGGTAGATTTTGACCAAGATCACTGATTATAAGCCATGCTCTGCGATAGCAGATGCTATAGCACTGGCTCCCAGAATTTTGTTAGAAGTTGGTTATACAGGGCATCTGGGTGGCTCAGCCCATTAAACATCCAACTTTGGATCAGGTCATGATCTCGAGGTTTGTGAGCTTGAGCCCCCCATCAGGCTCTGCACTTAAAGGGCTTGGGTTCTCTCTCTCTTCTCTCCTCTTTGTCTTTTCCCCATGTCTCCCCACTACTTGCACTATCTTTCTCAAAATAAATAAATAAAATTAATACAAAGTTGGCTATATAAAATGGGAAATGATATTTGCAAATGACATATCTGATAAAGAATCTATAAAGAACTTAGCACTCAAGACCCAAAAAACAAGGAACCCAGTTAAGAAATGGGCAGAAGACATGAATAGACACTTTTCCAAAGACATCAAGATGGCTAACAGACACATGAAAAGATGCTCAACATCACTTATCATCAGGGAAATACAAACTAAAACCACAGTGAGATACCACCTCACACCTGTCAGAATGGCTAAAATTAACAACACCAGAGACAATAGGTGTTGGCAAGGATATAGAGAAAGGGGAACCCTCTTGCAATGTTTTATTTTTTCATTTTTTAAAAATGTTTTTATTTATTTTTGATAGAGAAAGAGAGAGAGAGTGAGCATGAACAGGGGAGGGTCAGAGAGAGAGGGAGACAAAGAATCCGAAGATAGGCTCCAGGCTCCGAGATAGCTATCAGCACAGAGCCCGCCATGGGCTTGAACCCATGAACCATGAGATCATGACCTGAATTGAAGTCAGACTGAAGCACCCAGGTGCCCCCCTCTTGCAATGTTGATAAGAATGCAAACTGGTACAGCCACTCTGGAGAACAGTATGGACATTTCTCAAAAAGTTAAAAATAGAATTACCCTATGATCCAATAATTGCACTATAGGTATTTATTCCAAGGATATAAAAATACATGTTCAAAGAGGTGCATGCACCCTTATGTTTATAACAGCATTATCAACAATAACCAAAGTGTCCATTGACAGATGAATGGATAAAGAAGATGTGGTATGTGTATATATATGTATACAATGGACTATGACTCAGCTATCAAAAATAATGAAATCTGGCCATTGGTAATGATGTGAATGGAGCTAGAGTTTTTATACTAAGCAAAATAAGTTGGAGAAAACAAATACCATATGATTTTACTCATATGTGGGATTTAAGAAACAAAACAGGTGAACGTATGGGAGGGGGAAAAAAGAGAAAAGGAAACAACCATGAAAGACTCCTAAAGATAGACAACAAACTGAGGGTTGATGGAAGGAGGTGGGTGGGGATTGGGCTAAATTTTTGATGAGCACCAGGTGTTGCATGCAAGTGGTGAATCATTCAATTCTATTCCTGAAAACAATATTGCACAGTATGTTAACCAACTAAAGCTTAAATAAAACTTTGAAAAAAAATGTTGGTTATTACCAAGGTGAAGTCTGAGATTATCTTTTGGTGCCCAGGATCTGTAATGTTTCATACCAGACTTTCATGTCATCAGAAGGCTGTAATGAAATTGAAAACTCTTAATTTAAAATATTTTCATCTCTTGAGGAATTTCTTAAGTCAGAATACTAAACTGCAGCCAAAATAAATAACCAAATTCCATGTCAAGAAATGATGTGTCTCTTGTTTCAGCATCTTTTGGAGAATAAACCTGGGGTAAGATTTAGCAGGGTTATTATTATTATTATTATTATTATTATTATTATTGTTATTATCATTCTGTGAGAATTACATGCACAGATTTGTAATCTAGTTACTACACCAAAGTGACTGATTAGTGCTTTTCCAATTATTTTTTTCACTTTCTTATAAGCTCAGTAAAATTCCTTATGCTCCGATACTTGGCTTAGGAATATTTTCAAATATTTTCTTTTTAGTGCACAGATTTGCCAAGGTTTTTTTTAGATTTTCACATTCTCTCAAGCCTTTATGGATGACTCCTTTCCATTTCTGGGGTCTTAGCTGAATTGTCCAGCACTATTAACATACTATAATAAGAGGCTTTGACTTCATTGGGTTATGAGAGAACACCATAAATTCCAAACGGAGCCTTTAGAAGGCGGATATATAGAGGGATACAGGAGATACAGGTTACCTTCTGACCCACTTGCCTTTCCATTGATGTTCAGATACTTGTCTTTATGTGCCTCAATGCTTTGACACACAAGCATCCAATTATTTTCAATTTAGAAATCATTGTCAGCACCTATGCTTTTCAACCCTGAGCATGGCTTTCTTAAGTTTCAAAGGGAACTTGATGTTGAAAGGAATAAGCATGGGTTTATAGATGTTTTACTCCTTTCCTTCTTCTTCCTCAAATTATAGTAACTTATATTCTGACCAGACAAGCTGATCTGACCAGAAAGGAAGTTTGCCATGGAAGCCTAGCAAAGGTGCTATCAGTTCATGGAGAATGACAAAGATAGTGATGTCATACCCAATTCCCTCCTCTTCCTGGTATTCCACTTCTGTCTAACATGGAATCCTATTGGCTTAATCTCAGAAACAGAATTACAGTTTTCTTTTAACTCTTTAATGCCACTGACTTTCTCCAGAAATGTCAATAATACTTTGTTTTAATTTAATCCTCAGTCCAATTAGTATTTAGATAGTTCATATCAGTTTGGCCTGACCTAACAAATCAATCATATCTGCCCAACCAACACAAGTTTATTGCCTGGCTGAATCAGCTGATCTGTTTAGTTCTACAGAGTATGATGTGAGAATGTTTTCAATTCTGGTTCTCACACTTGAACATATTCAAAGAATAGTTCAAGTTTTATCGGAACCTATATTTTAATGGTCCAATTAGCAAAAATCATAATGTTTTCACATAAGTAGCTTGCATATCACGGTGCTACCTCTTGAGTCTTCCCCAAGGAGTATTGGAAAGTTCAAGTATGCTTAAGGGAGAGATTTAGTAGTCCTCTACAAGATTGTGTTACCATCTCAAAAATGTTCTTTGATTTAGAACTGACAGTTCAAATGTGATTATAAATTATACAGTAAATCATGTTGGTCAAGGGGAATAAATATTATACCTGAGGGTTTGCAAGACAGTCTCTAGACACTAGAGAGCTTTAAATCAGCGAGTCTTGCTTATTTTCTGTTCTCTATAGAATATTGGCCAAGACCATGGGGTTTTGGTGGAGCACTTCTATTTGATGGAGCACTATTTGGATTGCTATGTAGGAAAACTATTTGCTGTGGTTTTACAAAGTCTTGGATAAGGATAAAGTCTTCCTACTAAAAAATTGTTTCAATTTTAATGAGTTCAAAATACGATTATTTAAGGTAAATCCATTTTCCAAACCTTTCAAGGGTTAAGAGATGCAATTAATCGTATCTAGTCATTAACATTTGAAAGACATGTTCTGCAAAAGAAGATGTCTTAGGTCCAGTCAGGAAGTAGAGGAATAATAAATGCCTATTTTTGCTCTCTCTGTGGGCAAGTTAAACACTCAAGAGTAACTGCTATTTTGAGCTTGGTATGTGGAAACCCATGTAAATGAAGCCATGTAAAACCACCATTATTGCTACAATAGTCATGAGACAATGAGGCAAAGACAGAGAAGGAAGGCTGGATGACATACACCTAATAGACCATCAATTTATTTATTTGTTTGTTTGCTTAATGTTTAAAGTTTTTAAATTTTGTATTTTTTCTTTACTCCAGCTTTATGGATATATAATTGACATATAACATTCTGTATGTTTAAGGCATACAATGTGTTAATTTGGAACACTAATGTATTGTAACATCATTACCATACTTCAGTATTGAAAAATTATTAACATCTCTATCATGTCAGGTAATTGCCATTTCTTTTTTTTTTATGTGAACGTTTGAGGTTTAGTTTCTTAGTGACTTTCACATATATAATACCGTATTAACTGTAATTTAGATCCCCAGAATTTATTCATCTTATACCTTGAAATACATACCCTTTGACCAGTATCTCTCTATTCCCCTGCTCCTAGTGAACATTACTCCATACTGAGTTAGCCTTTAAGATTTCACATATAAGTGGTATCATACGATATTTGTCTCTCTTTTGTCTAACTTATTTCACTTAGCATAATGCCCTTGAATTTCATCCATGCTATTGCAAACGGCAGGATTTCCTTCTTTCTCATGACTAAGTACTATTGACAAAGGTAATGATACCATCCATAAATATATACACACACACATACTATATCTTTATCCATTCATCAATTGGCAGACACTTAGATTGTTTTCTTGGCTGTTGTGAATAATGCTGAAATGAACTTGGAAGTGCAGATATTTTTTCGAGATCACGTTTTCATTTCCCTTGGGCATATACCCAGATATGGGATTGCTGAGTCGTATGGCAGTTCCATTTTGAGCTTTTGAAGACAACCCCGTACTCTTTTCCATAATGGTTCTGCCAATTTACATTCTCACCAACAGTGCACAAGCGTTCTTTTTTCTCCATATCCTCACCAGCACTTGTTATTTCCTGTCTTTTTGATGATATCCATTGTAAGAGGTGTGAGGTGATATCTCATTGTAATGTTGATTTGCACTTTCAGTGAAGTTAAGCATCTTTTCATGTACTTATTGGCCATTAGTATGTCTTCTTTGGGAAAATGCCCTTCAGTTCCTCTTCCAATGTTTAAATCAGATGATTGGGTTATTTTCTATTGAGTTGTATTAGTTCTTTCTATATTTTGGATATTAAATCCTTAGTGGATATATAACAGACAGATATTTACCCCCAGCCCCATTCCATTGATTGCCTTTTCATTTTGTTGATTGTTTCTTTTGCTGTGCAGAAGCTTTTTAGTTTTATGCAGTCCCATTTATTTGTTTTTGCTTCTGTTGATTGTGCTTTGGGGGTCATATCCAAAAAGTCATTCCCAAAACCTATATCAAGGAAATTTTTAAGTTTTCCTTTAGGAGTTTCCTGATTTTTGTTCTTCTTATGTATAAGTCTTTAATCCATCTTTAATTAATTTTTGTGAGAGGCATAAGGTAGGGTAACAGTTTCATTCTTGTGCATGTAATTATCCTGCTCTACAACACCATTTATTGAACAGACTATTCTTTCTCTGTTGAGAATTCTTGGCTGCCTTGCCAAATAGAAGTTGACTATATACAGAGGTATATTGGGTTTATTTCTGGGATCTTAATTCAGTTCTATTTGGTCTACATAGCTGTTTTTATGCCAGTACCATACTGCTCTGATTGCTTTAGTTTTGCAGTATTGTTTAAAATCAGATAGTGTGACACCTCCAGCATTGGTCTTTGTTCTCAGAAGCTGAGAACTTTTCCAGTTCTACACAAATGTTAGGACTGTTTTTCTCTCTGTGCAAAAAATGTCATTGGAGTTTGATGAGAATTGCATTGAATGATGATTTGGGGTCATATGAATACTTTAGCAATACTAATTCTTGCAATCCTTGAACACGGGGTACATTTGCATTTGATTGTGTCTTCTTCAATTTCTTTCATGAGAGTCATAATTTTTAGGGTACAGATTTTTCAACTTCTTAGTTAAATTTATTTCTAAGTATTTTGTTTTGTTTTGATGCTATCATGAATGAGATTGTTTTCTTTATTTCCTTTATAGATGTTTCTTTGTTAGCGTATAAAGGATGTCTCTATGTTGATTCTGCGTTGTGCAAATTCACTTAATTAATCAATTTTACCAGTTTTTGGGTGGAGCCTTTAGGACATTTTTTTATATATGAGATCAAAGCATCTGCAAATAATGACAATCTCATATTTCCCCTTCTAATTTAGATGAACTTTATTTCTTTTTCTTGTCTAATTATTCTCACTAGGCCTTCCTGTACTATTTTGAAGAAGAGTGGTATGAATGAGTATCCTGGTCTTATTCCTGATCTTAGAAGAAAAACTTTAAAATTTTCACCACTGAGTATGGTGTTAGCCATGAACTTGTCATACAAGGCTTTTATTATGTTTAGCTATGTTATTCATACACCTAAGTTGCTTATAATTTTTATCATGAAAAGATAACTGTATTTTGCCAAATGTTTTTCTGCATCTTCTGAGATGACCATGATTGTTATCTTTCAGTCTATTAATGTGGTATATCATATTTATTGATTTGTGGATGACCCATTCTTACATTCCAGAAGTAAGTCCCACTTGATTGTGGTGTATGATCTTTTTAATATATCATTAAATTCAGCTTGCTAATATTTTGTTGAGAATTTTTGCATCTATATTCATCAAGATTATTGGTGTGCTATTTTCTTCTCTTGTAGTATCCTTAACTGACCTAGGTATCTGGGTAATGCTTGCCTTGTAAAATGAATTTGAGAAGGATCCCTCGTATTCCATTTTTTGGAAGAGTTTGAGAAAGACTGGTGTCATTTATTTCAATGTTTGGTAGAATTCACCAGTGAAATCGTCTGGACCAGGATTTTTCTGTGTTGGGAGGTTTTTGATTATTGACTTAATCTCCATACTCATTATTGTCTCTTCAAATTTTATTTTCCTTCATAATTCAGTTTACTAGGTTGTATATTTCTAGAAATTCATACATTTCACCTAGATTATCCTGTTTACTGGTGTGTAATTGTTCATAATAATCTCACAATACTTTACAATTCTGTAGTGTCAGTTGTAATGTCTCCTCTTTTGCGTTGCTTTTATTTGCATTGTTTCTTTTTTTCTTAGTCTAGCTAAAATTTAGTCAATTTTTTTTATATTGTCAAAAATCAGCTCTTAACTTTGTTATTCGATTCTATTGTTTTTTTTTTCTGGTCTTTATTTCATTTATTTCTGATCTCCTAATTGTTAATTCCTTCTTTTTGCTACCTTTGGGCTTAGTTTATTCTTCATTTTCCAGTTCCCTGAGGTTATTTGTTTGATAGGCACCCCATGATCTTTCTTTTTTACTAAAGTAGGCATTCATCTCTAGAAACTTCCTTCTAAAAACTGCATTTACAACATCCTATTTGTTGTGATATGATTGTTCCCATTTTTGTTTCCAGACTCTTTAAAATTTCCTTTTTGGTCGCCTTTGACTTGCTGTTTGTTTAGGTGCATCAAGCTTAATTTGCATATACTTGTGAATTTTCCAGCTTTCCTTGTTATATATTTCTAGATCTACCGTTAAAGTCAGAAAACAGAATTGGTATGATTTAAATCTTCTTAAGTTTTCTAAGACTTCTTTAGTGACCTATATGATCTATCCAGGAGAATGTTCCATCTGTGCTTGAGAAGAGTGTATATTCTGCTGCTATTGAATAGAACATTCTGGTATCTATCTGTTTGGTCTATTTGATCTGAAAAGTTAAATTCAAGGATAATGTTTTCTGTTGATTTTCTGTCTGGATGATCTATCCCTTGTTGAAAATGAAGTATTACAATCCCCTATGGTTATTGTACTATTGTCTATTTGTCCTTTCAGATATGTTATATTTGTCTAATATATTTAGGTACTCTGATTTGGGTACATATATAGTTATGATTATTATATCTTTTTGATGAATGATTGCTTTATTATTATACAGTGGCCTTCTTTGTCTCTTGTTACCATTTTTGGCTTAAAGTCTGTTTTGTCTGGTATCAGTATGGCCACTTCTGATTTGATTTCGACCTGTATGGAATATCTTTTTCCATCTCTTCACTTGAGTGTATGTGTGTACTTAAAGCTGAAGTTAGTCTCTTATAAGCAGCATATAGTTGGGTCTTGCTTTTTTTCTTTTTCTTTTTTTTTTTTTTTACCCATACACTAACCTTATGTCCCTTGATTGAAGAATTCAATCCAAATCACTTACATTTAAACTAATTATTGGAGTGCCTGAGTGGCTCAGTTGGTTGAGCAGCCAGCTTCAGCTCAGGTCATGATCTCATGGTTTGTGGGTTCGAGCCCTGCATCGGGCTCTGTGCTGACAGCTCAGAGCCTTGAGCCTGCTTTGGATTCTGTGTCTCCCTCTCTCTCTGATCCTACCCTGTTCATGCTGTCTCTCAAAAATAAATTTAAAAAAACAGTAAAAAACTAATTATTGAGAAGTTATTGATAAATATTATTAATAATGCCATTTTATTGTTTTTATGATTTTATTATTTTTTGTTCCCTTACTTCTTTCTTCCTTTCTTGCTGCCTTCCTTTGAGAACTGATGATTTTCTGTACTGATGTGCTTTGATTCTCTTCTCTTTATCTTTTGTGAATCTGATGTTGTAGATTGGTACTTTGTGGTTAACATCAGGCTTACACAAAACATCTTATAGTTATAATGATCTCTTATATGCTGATAATAATTTATTCTCAATTGAATACAAAAGACCTACACTTTTACTTTTTACTTTACTTTTACTCTTGTGATGTCACAATATATATTTTTTATCTCATGTATCCTTTAACAAATTATTGTAACTATAGCTATTTTAATACTTGTATCCTTAATCTTTTATACTAAAGTTAAATAGTTAACACAGGATCACACTAGAGGATGAGAGCATTCTGAGTCTGACTGTATGCTTACCTATACACCCCTGGCTACAGAAGCCAGATACAGGTGCCTGTGTCACAGCAGGAGTCAGATGCAAACACACAGACAGTGTTGGAGACCAGGACAGATAGCAAGGGCTGGGGCCAAACATAAAGTCACTAGTAGCTGTGGGGGTTCTGGCTGTTGGCATGCTCTCTTCTAGGCATGGTCTTCTTCCAGGTGTAGAAGTCTCAGGACATAGTCAAGTTGAGTCATATATATATATATATATATATATATATATATATATATATATATATATATATCACTACTGTTTGATGATGGAGTATTTCTGTGCATGGTCAACTTTATGGCTGTGTGGTTCAGAAAATGCCCAGTTAGTCACACACTGGGGACTGGGGTCCATAGTCAAGTGTTTTGTTTCCACTAGTGCCTAGTAGCAAACCAGGATCTGTTCTTCTTAGAGAGAGAGAGAGAGAGAAAGAGAGAGAGAGAGAGAGAGAGAGAGAGAGAGAATGGCAAAGCTTTTCTTCAAAATCTTAATGAGCTATATTGTGATTCACCTACCAAAGCCCATCAAAAGCTCTATACAACATGCCTTTTGCCAGGAACTCTTCAAAGCACAAAAGGATTTGCTTTAGAATATGATCCAAGATCCAGAGCATCTTAAGATCAGAGAATTACCTGTAACTCTAGGCCACACTTGAAACTGGACAGTCTTATGTGTTATCTGATAAATGGGTTGGATAAGCATGCCAAAATGAGGTACATGTTGTTCCCAAAATGAAATAAAACTCATACTGCTAATAGGACCCCAATAGTTTTCCTTTACCTTGGAAAGGTTATATTAATATGCTAAAACCAATAGATCCTATAAATTTTTGAGGGATTTATTTCCCACCCTCTATTACATTTGTGCCTTACTAAGATTTATAGGGTAATTTCAACTTCTTACGCAGCATGTCCAATCAGTATAATATTATCAGTGGAGGAGGGGTGAGTCCTATGCAATGAAGGTATAATCAGACTCCCTTTGGATTATTACATCAGGGCTCAGCAAATTATGGATCATGGGTCAGATCTGGTCTGTGCTGCTTTTACATGGCTCATGAGCTGAAAGTGTTTACTAACATTTTTAAAAGGCATTTAAATTTTTTTCTGTTTTTTATTTATTTTTGAGAGACAGAGAGTGACAGCACTAGCAGGGGAGGGTCAGAGAGAGAGGGAGACACAGAATCTGAAACAGGCTCCAGGCTCTGAGCTAGCTGTTAGCACAGAGCCCAACACGGGGCTCGAACCCACGAACCGTGAGATCACGATCTGAGCCAAAGCCGGACACTTAAGTGACTGAGCCACCGAGGTGCCCCTAAAAAGCATTTTTATTTTTATTTATTTTTTGTTAATATTTTATTGTCAAATTGATTTCCATACAACACCCAGTGCTCTTCCCCACAAGTGCCCTCCTCCATCACCACCACCTCTTTTCCCCCCTCC